>VWZE01011564.1:48435-92517 GCA_013396675.1 Eubucco bourcierii
GTGGGAGGTGTCCCTGCCTATGGCAGGGGGTTGGAACTAGATGACCCTTGAGGTCCCTTCCAACCTTACCATTCTATGATTCTATGGCTCAGCTCAGCCCTGGGAATGGGCTGGGGAAAAGTGAAAATGACAGCTAAGAGAAATATTGCAGACTACACTTGGTCTTAGCCAAAAAGGCCGACAAGCTCTGGAGCCCTCAACACAGAGAGGACATGGAACTGAGTGAGCAGGACCAGAGGAGGGTCAGGAAGATGATCAGGGAGCTGGAGCACCTCTGCACCAAGGACAGGCTGAAGGAGCTGGACTTGTTCAGCCTTAAGAAGAGCCACTAGGAAGACCTAATAATGACTTTCCAGCACCTGAAGGGGGTCTGCAAGAAGGCTGCAGAGGGACTGTTTAACAAAGGCCTGTGGTGATAGGACCAGGGGCAATGTTTCTAACCAGAGAAGAGCAGATTAAGATTGGATGGTAGGAACAAGTTCTTTGCCATGAGGGTAGTGGAACACTGAAACAGGTTGCCCAGGGATGTGGTTGTGGCCCCATCCCTGGAGATATTCAAGGTCAGGTTGACAGGGTTCTGGGCAACCTGATCTGGTTGACCATGCCTCTGCTGACTGCAGCTGGGGGGTGGACTAGATGACCTCTGGAGGTCCCTTCCAACCCATTCTATGATTCTATAACACATGTAGAGGAAGATCCAAGACAGGAACGGGATTAGCTTGGAAAGAGGAACTAGGATTAGTGTTGTCACTCTGAATTCAGCGTCTCCCATCTGCAGAATATCAGCAAAAGAAGCATTCCGTGATTCCCAAGGATACATTCGCCTTTCTCTGCTACCTCCAGGGACTGAGGGATGGCCTTAGCAGGAAGGAATGAAGCAAAGGAGACATTCAGGAACCCCCTATTCTCTGTCTCCTCTGTCACCAGGTCATCTACCTCATTCAGCAGTGGGTCTGATGTTGCTCTTTCTGCTGATGTACTTGAAGAAGCCCTACTTGTTATTTTTAACATCCTTTGCCAAATCTAATTCCAAGAGGGCCTTGTAGTATCCCTACATACTCTGGCAACATTCCCATATTCCTCCCAAGTGGTCCGTCCCCTTTTTGACATACTGTGAACTTCCTTCCATTCAATTTTTTGCAGAAGCTCCTTGCTAATCCGCACAGGTCTCTTGCCTCCTCTTCTAGTTTTCTTACTCAAGGACACTCACTGATCTTGAGCTTGGAGGTGTGTCTGAATAGCAACCAGCTCTCTTCAACCCTTCTTCTCTTCTGGAGCCCTAACCTGTGGTATTCCTCCAAAGTACATCGGCGAAGAGGTCAAAGTTTGCTCTCCTGAAGTGCAGGGTTGCAAACCTACTTACCGCCCTGCACCTTCAAGAAGATATAAAGCCATTCTCTAGAGAATAATCCTAATTCTCACTACAAACTGGAATATTGGTGTTCCCTATTTGTTTCCTCCTCTTAGGAAGTCCCACAGAATTGACTGAACAGTGTCAGTCTGCTACAGGGTTTAAGTTTCCTATTCTATTTATTCTTGTGTTTCTGCTATTTGAATGCTCAGAAGACCCTGATATCTTCAGGCCAGCTTTGCATTAGGGGTTTTTCCTCAGTTATTGTGGGGTACAACAAAGAGCTAGCAAAGAAACAGGATGGCTGAAAAAGTGCAGAATGGATGACAGAGAAGAAACATCAAATGTTGTGTATCTTCAACTTACATTTTTTTCTACTAAATGGAAGGTAAGCAGATGCTAAAGTTAAGAAGCTGCACACAAAACAACTAAGTGAGGAGGGAGTTTGGAGTAGTTGTTATGTTAGCTGAATTACCTCTTCTCATTCTGCAAACAGGAAGGCTGGCAAGGATAAAGGGCTAGTAGAGGGAAATGTAATTTGTTCATTCCTTCAAAAGTATTTAGCAATGAACTTACCGCAGTGCCGTTGTTATCCCTAAATACATCTTGATTAAAATAGTCAAAGAGCTTCTTTTCTAATTGTAGCATAACCTAAACAAAACAAAACATAGAAAGGTCAGCAAAGCTCTTGGGCTTGGCTGCCTAAGGCACGGCAGTGGAAATGACCCCTCTGGAGACATGCAGCCCTTTGCAACCACATGACACTTCCACACGTCTAAAGCTCCTTGTCAGCCTGCCCAGTGGGTGACTTGCAATCACTTACAAAGATCCAATTAACTGAGCATTAGGTGTGACAATCTAGAGCCCTCCACTCCCTTTAAATTATCAGTTTGAAACAACTATATTGGTGCTTTGAGACAAGCCAGGGAACATTCAACAAGGTTTCTATGTACACGGGGTGCAGAGGGCATTCGGCTGTTTACCTTTCGGTCATTATCAGATTCACGAAATATGAGCTTGACCACTTCATTGGTGTCAGCTGCCCGCACGGTCTGCATGGTGGCCTTTGCACATAGTGTCTGGAAAACATAAAGGCAGAGAGGCAAACCAAGTTAGAGCAAGCAACAGGCCACCTTCTGCTGAACTCTGGCAATCCATGCATCTTCAACGCCCACTTGAAAACACAATCGGTTGGAGGTCAAAACACAAAGCATTGCTAATTTGAAGTGTCTTCCACTGGTGATGGATTTAGAACAATAAACTGGATTACTGTTTGGAGACAAACAGGCAATATCAAGCAAATATCAATCAGATAAGGTAAATATTCCTTTAACTCATTACCATGCACACACGTTCTTTCATAGGTCTGAGATTGTATCACACAGTATCATAGAATAGCTTAAATCGGAAGGGAATTTAGAGATCATCTGCTCTGACCTCCCCATCACTGGCAGGGACACCTCCCAACTAGACTTGGTCTGGAATACCCCCAGGGAAGAGGCATCCATGACCTCTATGGGCAGTCTATTCCAGAGTCCCACCACTCTAACACTGAAGAGCTTCTTACTAAGATCTAATCTAAACCTACATTCCCTCAGCATAAAACCATTCACTCTTGTCCTTTGTTAGAAACCCTCATGAAAAGTCCCTCTCCAGCCTTCCTGTAGGATACTTTCAGGTATTGGAAGGCAGCTATAAAGTCCCCAAAGGCATTCTCGAGGCTGAATAACCACGGCTTCTTCAGCCTATTCTCATAGCCAATCATTTGTAAACATCTTCAGAAGCCAGTTCCCATGGCTCCACAGCCCTGTTTCTGACCTGCATTCTTACGTGCTGATAACTACCCTGGCACTGCAGTCCTGTGAGTTAACTCCTGGTTGCAGAACCTTCTGTCTTGCAAATTCATGTCCCAAGTGTAACTAGGAAGTCTGAGCAACACTTAAGACAACCTGACAGTAAATTTCAGAGTTTAGTTTGAACACCAGATTGATGAAACAACACCACATTTCTAGGAATTCCGAGGACTGGATGTCTAAACCATCTCATGAATCAGCATTTCCTCAGCATAGAGGTATCAGCTCCCAGGGAACTTCAGGGTTCAATTCATTTGTCATTTGCCTGCTTGGTCCCAGTTTCCATGTAAGCAAAGCTGACCTGGACATAACACAGGACAGGTTGTGTAAAGGGCTTGCTCTGTTGCATTCTAACACAAGCTAATCTGGAGCTTTCAACAAAGCAGGTAGGCATACATTGAACTTTAAAATGTACTTTAGATGCACTGAATGTGAAGCTTTAAGTACACTAAGTGCTCTGAAATCATAGAATGGTAAGGTTGGAAGGGACCTCAAGGATCATCTAGTTCCAACTCCCTGCCATAGGCAGGGACACCTCCCACTAGTACAGGTCACTCAAGGCCTCCTCCAACCTGGCCTTCAACACCTCCAGGGAGGGAGCAGCCACAACCTCCCTGGGCAACCTATGCCAGTGTCTCACCACCCTCACTGCAAACAACTTCCTCCTGACATCCAGTCTAAATCTCCCCTCTGCTAGTTCAAACTCATTGCCCCTTGTCCTGTCATTGCAAGACCTTGTAAACAGTCCCTCCCCAGCCTTCCTGTAGGCCCCCTTCAGATACTGGAAGACTACTCTAAAGTCTCCTGGAAGCCTTCTCTTCTCCAGGCTGCAGAGCCCCAATTCTCTCAGCCTGTCCTCATAGCAGAGCTGCTGCAGCCCTCTGAGCATCTTCGTGGCCTCCTCTGGACCCGCTCCAACAGTTCCATGTCCTTCCTGTGCTGGGGGCTCCAGAACTGTACATGGTACTGCAGATGGGGTCTGACGAGAGCAAAGGGGGAGAATCATCTCCCTTGCCCTGCTGGCCATGCTACAAATGCAAAAATAGAGCACAGTGGAGTAGGTAACTTCAAAGCAATTTGCAGATACCCAACGTGGGCAAAGCTGCTGGGTGATGTGTGATGCTGCTACAGTCCACCTGCCTGGGCTGCTGGAACCCAGCAGGCAGCAGAGTGTGGAATAAAGAAAACCCTGGCATTACTGGAAGGCAGAGAGCAAACAGCCATGATGTGCCCTCATGCTGGGCACGCAGCTCAGTGTCCTTCACTACAGTTGAGCACGAGCTGCGAACAGGATCTGTGCACAGCCTGGACAGGGACACTGACAAAGACTGTCCTTCTGAATAAAGCTTATTTGGTAGAGGTTTTTAACAAAAGCCTGCTAAAAAAAAAAAAAAAAAAAAAAAAAAAAAAAAGAAAAGCTAAAAGCTTAGTTGAGAAGAGGCAAAGAGGTGACTTTCCTGCTCTGCCTGTTCTGTTCCTTTTCATAATGGCCAGACAATAGATTTTTCATTTTGCATAATATTCACTTATAAAATAAATATGTTCTTGGGTAATAGGGTAATAGAATTTCACATCCTATTGCATGCTTCTTTCTCTGACAAACAGAAGTCCTTATATTGGGATTCATTATTAGAAGTGCAGCATCCATCAGATACGATGCCATAAAACTACATCTCACTTCCCAGTTCCCAATTCCAAATTTCTTCTGAAGGAAGAAAAGCCAAACACATCTTTAAATAAAAAAACCCACTTCCTTCTAAATATTTTAGATCTCAGCTGTGAGTGCCAGTGCTAGAATGGGAACAATCTGTCACAGGACTTTTTGCCCCTATTTGATAGAAGGACATTAAAAATGGTCCTTGGTAAAGGCCCCCGTGTGTTGCCTGAGTACAAACAAAAAGAACAAGCCAAGCGATTTAATTTTTAAAGGATGACTTGAGTGTGACTCAGTAAAACACAAACCTGATTTTTTTTTTTTAGTGCAAGGCTGTGAATAGAACAGGTGCCGAGCCCCAGTCTTGTTGAATAAATGGTCTTTCCTGACAAATTCTTCCTGAGTGTTTCCTCCCTCCCCTTGGATCACAAATCTCTCACTCTGGGCTTTGCCCTACCATGCTTGGCACACTCCTGGCAACAGCTCGGCCGCAGGCGCTTGTGAAATCTGTTTTCACTGGAGAAAGGAGTGCTGGACACAGACCCAGGCTGGAGAACTTCACCTGTCCTGAAGGGTTTGAAGGCGCCTTTTGACAGGCTTGGGAGAAGAGGGGGAAACAGGCAGCAGCAACTCATTAACCCCAACTCCTGCTGGGAGGGGAAGCAGAGGCATCTCAGGCCACTTTTGGCGCACGGAGCCACCGACTTCTCTCCGGCGGGACCCCGCTAGCCCGGCCGGGCACGGAGCCGCCGCTCGGCCATCTGTGTGTGTGGGACGCGGTGAGGTAATGCTCTGCGAGCAGTTCCCTCCACACCGGCCATTGAAATTCCGAGCACAGAGCAGCTAATCGGGTCAAGCCCAAAGAAATAGCGCCTTGGGCTGATGTGTCACAAATCAGTCTGGTCGCTTTAAACAGCACACCAGATTAGAACAAGCACCCGAACAAACCAAAGCGGAAAACCCGCCGCTCTCTAAAGCTGGTTTCTAAAGCCCTAACAAATCGCTCCATCTTTCACTCATTTAAACTTTCCAAATGAGGGTCAATACGGTCCCCGAGCATCCAAATGCTAATGCGCTTAAGTGCGCTTAAGCAGCTTTCCAGAGTGAATGGGCCAAAGAAGGGCTCGAAAAGACAAGGCAGAGTTACTGTCACTGTCAAAAAGTCATTGTAGCCACCCCCAGAGTGGTTGCAATTCAAGAAATTCATGATTTCTGTCTCTTAAAGGCATCTGCTTGAGAACATTTTTTTTTCCTGAGCTGCTTTATCTCACAACTTCAGGCCGGTTCTAAAAGGGAAAAAAAAAACAAACCACCACCACAACCCAAACCCGCGATCGACTCTTGAGAACCAATACAGAGAAAGGACCCACATACCTTATTGCTTTCAAATTTCACACGCACAAAAAGTTACCTTATTCACAGACAAAAAGTGATTGGGCAAAGGTTCATTTCTTATACAAGCTGGAGCACTCCTTTTTTCCCCTCCTCCTCCTTTCAATTTCTACAAAGTCGTAGTCACCCAAGCAGAAAACTTTGGGGGGAACATGTGCCTTTTTAGGCAAGTCTACTTATGAAGGGATTTTTTGTTGCTGGCAATTCTTTTTTTCAAGAAAATCAAACTGCTATGAAAACACGCTGCTGCTTTTAGGGTGTTCCCTCAAAGGTATTCTTTTACAGAGCCAGGAAATCAGATATCAAAACTCTCCCCAAGTTACCTTTAAAAAAAAACAAAACCAAAACCAAAAACAACCGCTCAAATTTTTTTTTGTTGTTGTCTTTTGTTTGTGAACAAGGTTTGGTTAAAAAGCTTGCAAGAGAGGTGAGAGAAGTGAGTGCCCAGACCGTAGCTTGGCAAACACAAACCTGTCTCACAGACCCTACAGTCACAGGTAGCTTCTGCTTAGGATTTTTTAAATAAAGCCTTTGGGGGCAATTTACATGTTGAATTGTACAACACAACAATCACTTTTCCACAACTGCTTTGGAAAGCAATAAAAATGCACTGTGATGCAAACGAGGAGTGAAAATTTGTTATCCTGAAAGAGACAAATCAGGAATTTCGTCTAAAACTCTGCAGCCCTCAGAAGCTGAAAGCCTTTTTGATTTACAGCACAAATACAGCCTTCCGAATACATCTGCTCCCACAGATAAACAAAACGTTGCGATGCTCTACTCTGCAATTCTGCATGCCCACAGTAAAAAGGGAGGAAGGCGTTAAACCGATTGTGTTATGTACATCACACACGCACACACACAATGTTCTGTAATGGACATGACTGCTTTTTATATCGCGTCTCGGCGGAAGCCCTCCGAGCAGCTCTGAGCTGTACTACTGCGCGCTGCCAGCAGTGCTCTGCTGAAACCTGCAGCTGATTTTTCATGCATTTTTCGCTCTTGCTTCTTGAAGGTCCTTTAGACTCTCAAGTCCCTCTCGTGATTGGCTAGGGCATGCTTGTAATTGCTTCAACGAAATTTTTTATTTTTTGGGAAAAAAAAATGAGATACACATGAACATACAGCCCCAAACTTCCCCAATTTCCTCTTTATACTGACTCTAAAAATGCATATTCTTCTTCCCAATGACCTGAACACTCTTCACAGGACTTATGATTACTTTGAATTCTTCTTGCAAAATAAAAGTAAGTAGAATATATTACTTGCTCCTTTGTAATGCAAAAAGTTCAGCAGTAGCTGCAATCACAATTTCCAGTAAGCTGTATGGAATAAACCAGAAGCGTTTGTTGCTAAAAGTGCCAGGAGAGAAGTGCAGAGTCTGCAGAATGTTAACGTGAGCCATCTGAAAGAAGATCTTGAGCACATGAGCAACCAAATCAATTAAATTTATGATATTTCATTTTATTCCAGTTACATACTCTGTGGATTCTGGCAGTATAGAAAAGACAGAGGTACATGTATCATCTAATTACGACAGTGAAATACTTCTGAAATGCTGCTCAAACTCCAAAATCAATTTGACATTTATTGAGCTAGGATAATGAAATGCGTTTTTATTATTATCTGCATGCAAATTGTGCTTGAAACCATCAGTGAGTTAAAAGATGCACTGCTTTAGAAACAACAGGAATAGCTGTCTTGTTAAAGCTCCTCCTTACCTCTGAGGGGTGAGAAAAACAAAGTTAAAGGTAATGTTCTAAGCCAAAGAAAGTAGCACATCTAGTTCTAGGACAGGTCACATTGTGGTTTTAAACTTCCATTGAAATGGAGACTAATTTTAGCTGGTTCCTGACAGCTGTGCAGAGGAATCCAGGCACAGAGCCGCTGCCCACAATTAGGGAAATGGCCCAGCTAAATTCCCCAGGGTAAAGCAATCAAAAAGCATCTGAAAGGACAGACACCTTTGCTTGAAAATACATCCCTGAGGCTGTGTATTAACTTGTGTTAACTTCAACTGTGTGGAAAGAGCAATCGTGTCTCCGAGGAGTTACTATGCGATTAATACTTCAGCTTCCAGGAACAGGAATTTAGCTCAGCGGTGAGAAAAATGTTAGATGAATGAAGACCAAATATAGAAAAATATTAATGAGAAGCCACTGAAAGTATCACTGGGTGAAATTACTTTCTCTTTGAGGATTCCTGGAGGACTAAGCTCATACCAGGGGCTGCATGGGACAGAGAGAAGTGCCACCTGTGTATGATCCATCTTCTGATGGCAACTCGATGCCTGCACTCACTGTAGGCCTGATGTAACCTCCCAGGTGGTTTACAGCAGCACCAGTTCTACTGCCTGTGGAAGCCTGGTTCAGAGCCCGTAGCAGCACTCTGGTCTCCACCACGTGACTCCTTTGCTTATTTGTGGCAAAGAGATATTTTGCTTTAAAAATATGTCTCTGGGTAGCATCTGTGACCATAAAAGCTCTGCAGTAAGACTCTATCTTCATGCTCCCATTCTTCCCAATATCTCCTGTGTTCCTAAAACAAACAATTCCTGCTGGGAACAACTTGCAGTTCTCTGAGCTCAGCTGCAGATTAGCTGCACTAAATTCCTTATGAAATGCATTTTCTTGCCCAGAGGCCAAGATTGCTCAATGACAATGATATCACAGGACATCACCAGGCAATGTGGAACTACTCCCACCAGTTTTGCAGGTACTGCACTGAGGAAACTGAGGCCCAGTGCGATGGCACAGCCTGCATCTGGCAGCACAGGGTCCTTATGTTGGTGCCACTCTCCTGTCTGCTGTGTCACTGCTGCCCCCAGTTCTCACAGAGCCATCTCTGCAGGAGGGGGTGAAATTTCTGCCCACATCTGCATGGGAGGCAGCAGGACCACCCTTGGCCGAGCAGGGACAGGATAAGAACCTGCTCTGCGGTGGCTGCCTGTGCCACTGCCCCCGCAAACTTCCCCTGCACCACCAGCTGCTGGCAATGATGGCCCCTTTCAGCAAGTAACCTGAATTCAGTACAAAGGCTTGTGCCACTCAGATTCTCCAAGACTGATGAAGGCCCAACCTTAGGCCCTTGGAAAGAAAGTGCTGTCACAGCTCTGTCATGGGAGGCAGGATCACTGAGTGTGGCCATCAACTGCCCCTAGCATCCTGCTTACCCCCAGTGCATGCACTGCTCACGGTGGCTGAAAGAAACCCTCCTGACATTTGCTGAATGCATTTGATTGGGGTTTTTTGGGTATCTTTTCACTACTGTTAATTTCCTCCCCTTCAGATGTATCTCTTCATAAGAATTCAGAAATCAAGACAGAACTCCTTTCCTATCACACACATTCACCTGCATGTGATTATCTTCCAGCTTTCCCCATCTGACTCCTTTTGGTCAGATTGCACACCCTTTTGCATTCTCCTGTTTCATTTTCCTGGCTATGATCTCCAAGTCTGAGTTCAGCAAAACAACTACATATTGATTCTAAAACATTTATCCTGAGCTGTTTGGCACCTGTGTGCATCAAGAACACAAAATGCTGCAGGGCTTCTTCAGACAGTGGTAAAGCTTTCCAGTAAAGTGTTCCCTGTCCCCCTTTTTAAGCTTCCAATTTAAATTTGCTTGCTGACATCAACAATGTTTCAACCACATTCAGGGCTTCAAGGAGATTTGGATACACCTTGCATCCTGCACCACTACAAGATCTGGAACTTTGAAGCTGTCTTCTATAAAAACCTCTTCCCTCTTCCTGTTCAAGCATCACAACTTGAATTCAAGTAAAGGCCTGGAGGAGTTTTCAAAGACAATAATTTCCTTTTCCATTAATGGAACAGTCCAACTGTTCCTGTGGAAATGTTCTGTATCTATGTTGTCTTGTTCCATGAAGGGTGAAACTCCTGAGATCTGTTTAGGCATTATTACCTCCCTTCCATTATCTTTTCTCCTTTGGCCAAGCAGCAATACCAGCTTGAAAAATTTCCTCTTGGAAACCTTCAGAGGACTCACCCTTCTCCTACCACAGCTTACAAAGCAGAGGACTGTATGCATTGCTTGTATGAAGCAAAGACTTCAACGAGACACACAAGATTTATGACATAAATCTGCTTTGGTAGGGAAATGTAAAATCTCCTGATCCCTTGAATCAGGAGAAACGAAGTAAGAGGCAGTTTCTCTCCTTATAGCTAAGTTTGCTTTTATCTAACTTTCAGGCTAAGAACCTTCTATTTCTTTCCATTTTAAAAGCCAACCAGCCTGTGAACCCCATCTGCTCCTGTGTGCCTCCCAATTGCCTTTGTTTTGAGCGGTAAGGTTGGCCTCTGTGCTGATGGTGGCATTGTCTCTGCTACTTCCATGTTTAATGGTTTCTTGCAGTTGAAGAAGTAAAACATGGCAGCATTAACATGAAGTACCAACAGTTTAAGCCAGTGCCTAACAAAATTCTTTGTTGCTTCTTGACTGGACACTGCATGTTCCAAATAACCTGAGTCTGGCAGATTTATCCTCCTGGGAGCTTCCAGGGAGCCAGGAGAGAGGCAGAGCGCTCTGTGCAAGGTGGCATCTCCACCGGCTCCCACCAAGAACACACAGTAAGCCTCAAAAATGCTCACACAGAGTATTTTGTTCCATCAACAACTAGCAGTGCCAAAAAGAGTAAATTTAGGGGGTTGCCCTTTAAATTAACAGGGAGTTTGGTACAACATCAATGGTGTGACACAGTTCAAGATCAGCCTCTGAGGAGTTTGAACCTTTGGCTTCCACAAAGTGACCTTACCAGAGCAGGTATCACCTGTGTAACACACGATGCACACCCAACACATTGTTCAATGTTTCTGCATTTCTCTTAAGCTTATCCTCAGAAATGAAAATTGAAGCTGACTTTTAAAACGTGATGTGCTGAGCAATTCTGAAATCAAATTACTGTCTACCCAAAATCTCTGCCTTTAGGTAGACACCAGCTAATTGTACTCACAAAGAGAGAAATAGACATAGGTAGGAATCTTTCTTTTTTTTTTTCTTCCGTCCTATTATGCACAATAGGGAAAGTCCCTGAAACAAAGAGGGAATTTGAGGCCTGGAAAGCGACTTGCAGGGAGCTGTTGTCTCCCTGGGCAAGTGCTCTGGCTAAGTCTAAGCAACACAGTGAGATGAGTGTGCACCCTCCATGCTGTCAAATGACTATGAGCGCATATGGAAAAGCAGGAGAGATATTAGTGTTCCTCCACTGTTTCTCATCAATGGGGAAAGAATACCCTTTCTCAAAGCTGACTTTACTTTTTAAAGGAGCAAATGTGGTTGGAAAGCAATTTCCAATTTGCTGAGTCTGGTTTTCTGACCTGAGCAAGCTGGGAATGTGAAATTCACCATGTTATTAACTGGAATGCGCTGTACAGTGTTATGGTGAGACCAGAACTGGGCTGCTCAGGTAATGGTTTGCTGATGCAATGTGTGGATAATTTTCTGATTGTATTTTCCCCCTTTCTGTGTTTGCCCAGCCTCCCTGACTTGACTCCTTTTCATCCTGCAATATCTCATTCATTTCTCATCGATGTACTCCCTGTCTGGTTCCACATCATTTGCTCCTTTATTCACTTTTGAAATGGAATAAGAGTCCAGCAACCTGTAAGTTCAAATGATCCTTTTGAGCCAGTTCTGTTCATATAGCTCAGAGAACCACCAGGTGGGATGCTGACCTGTCCTCCTCTTCTATCATTGCTGGCACACAGTTTCCAAGCAGCTGGTTGTGGCAACACCTTGATTCTGTAGATACTGGGAAGTTGAAGGTTATCTTTCTGTAGATATTGGGAAGTTGAAGGTTATCTTTGTAAAGTGCTGTGCAAAGTATTCTCCCTGCTGAATGATAAGATGGATTAATTAGATTGACAGACCAGTGTGTGCAGGGTATCCAACAGAAAGACTGGCAACAGGTAAAAAGTTGTTGTAACAACAACAAAGTAACAGTTGCAAGGTAAAACAGTCCATGTGGAGAGATGGAATTAGGGTGCCACATTCTTCTCACTGTCCCTTTTCATCACCCCTTGTAAGGTACCTTCCTGTTCTCTTCAGCGTGGTTCCCGATGGGGTAAAAGAAGGAAGGGTTTGTGCATTACAGCAACATTCAGCATTCCCCTCAGAACACACAGCCTCTGCTGAATGGGTCCAAAGCTCTGTTGCTGACCTGCAGGAAACTGCAGTACAGGCAACGAGACCAACTAGAGCAACATGGCTGATCAGAGAAAGGAGGCTATGGATGAACAGCAACTTCACACCACTGGAGGGATTTAACCCAGCAACAAATGCCAATCCCTGGCTCATTTGAGACCAGTGAGAGAGGACAGAAAGCTCTGCCAGAAATGCAGCCTCCATGGTCCTCCTGCTCTTATGGACCAATGATCCATCTGGAGGGGTGAGGGCCCGACCGGGCAAATACCCAGAATGCACATTCTGCAAAGTTTCTGAAACACAGATGAACATTTTCTCCTTAGCAAAGCAAAGCAGGATTGGAACGCGCTGAGAAATACAGAGAGCTCCCCATTATGCAGGGAGAGGAAAGAATGCAAGTTCAAAAGTGTTAACGCAACATCATTTCAAAGCTAACAGCTGTGGGCTGGCTGGTGAAGTGCTATTCTTTTCGCTGTATCTTTAAGTGCTGTTAAATTCATTTGTCACTTGATCGAAAGCCAACAGGCTACAAATCTCCCAAGCCCCTCTGGGCTGAATGGTGACAGGAGTGTTCTGTTCCGCCATCAGAAAACATTTGTGAGCGTCTCTGTCCAGAGTCATACATGCTACTTTAACTCATCTGCCTCCCCATTCTCTCCAGCCCAGGAGGACAAATTGCTCACTGTGGCTCCCTTTCAGAGGCAGTACAGCGCGCAAAGAATCATGACTGAGCAGAAACACAAGAAACAGGCACATAAAAATTCATCACTTTGGCCTCCTGACCTCTTGCCACTGGTTTGGCAAACCCCGTCTCAAAAAGTAGCACCAAGGGAGAGCTGAGCAGACCGTCTGAGTGAAATTACTGACAAAAAATATCTTGGACACAGGAAAACCCCACCAGATGCTTCATTGTCTTTGCAGAGAAGTGGTGCTGAAAAAGGGGGTGATCTACCACATGGCATATTGGGTGGAATAAGTAGTGCCATTGTTTCAGAGCAGCTCTGTCACTTTACTGACTGCAGTACAAAGAGGTGTAAAGCAAGATTTAATCCTGACTTTTTAGTCAGCAGATTAAAACCAATCATGCCAGATGTCCACAAGACTGTTTAACATACAGAAAGCTTTTTCATACTCTACAAAAAAAGTGAAAGCTGTAATAACTTCTTCTTTATTTCCTCTAGAGAGGCCTTTTCCACTCACTTTTAGTCAGAAAAAAGGGAGATGTTGTAATGGATTTTAAGATGTGCTATTAATTTTTACTCTAGCCTTTGCTTTTTTCCCTTTTGAGACAAAGCTCAACACAGTAGATTCTTTTACCCACTCCAAATCAGACAGGTATGCCAAGGAAAACTGCTGGTCTAAAATAAGCTGTGATTTCCAAAGGAGTGGATGCCTATAAGACCAGGGACGGAGATTATCCGCAGCACTCAACAGAAGTTAAAATTCCTCTCCATGACACTTGATGTGATGCAAGATATCCAAGTATGCTGATTAAAACCCATGTATTTGTTTCCCCCCCAAAACTGAGTCTGCACCAGGTGCCTCCTCACATGTGCTGGCTCACACCCACCCTGCTGCCTCCCTTACACAGCAGCATACAGCACAGTCAGGTTGGGGGTGTTCTGCACAGACTGTGTTGTGGGCACCAGAGACCTTGCAGTGACTGTGAGTGCAGTATGATTCCAGTCTAGTATTCCTGAGTGGATGATCCATCTGGTACCTGAGACATGTGCTGGCAGCGCTGGCACATGACACCTGGCTGAGGTCACAGGAGCTACGACCACCTCTCAAATATGAGGGCTTCTATTTGAAATACCTGATACTATAATATCAGATGGCAGGAGGAGAGGAAATGGTCTGAAGTTGCACCAGGGGATGTTTAGGTTAGATATCAGCAAGAATTTCTTTGCTGCAAGAGTGGTCAGGCATTGGAACAGGCTGCCCAGGGAGGTGGTGGAGTCCCCATCCCTGGAGGTGTGCAGGAAATATGTGGACATGGCATTTGGGGAAGTGGTTTAATGGTCATGGTGATCTGAGTTTGACAGTTGAACTCAATGATCTGAGGGGTCTTCTCCAACTCAAACAATTCTATGATTCTATGACAGTACTTGGTGTTCTGACTGAAGTTCCTACAGATCTGGTAAACACTTCACAGAGTGTTGCTTTATTCTTCTCCTATTTATAAACAAATTAATCTCTACAAATATTTCCATGAAAGATATAAATTCAGTAAGTACTGTGCTTTAAAAATATTTAATCTTTTTTTTCTACTATATTAATTTGATAATTACTGTGCTTTAAAAAGGTTTAATCTTTTTTTCTACTATATTAATTCAATAATTACTGTGCTTTAAAAAGATTTCATCTTTGTTCTACTATATTAATTCAATCATTACTGTGCTTTAAAAAAGATTTAATCTTTTTTCTACTGTATTACAAAATGCAAAAATACCTGCGTATTAAGAGTCCCTCTCTGAATCTCCAGTGCCAAACGTGTTGCCAGATTCAACAAAGTCCAGAATGTACTCTGAGTTTCTCAAATTTCAAGTAATAATTAATACAATCTTTGCAAAAAAAAGCTATGGGAAAAACTCTATCCCCTTCAAATGCCAGTATCAGGATGATTTGCAGCACACACATCACTTACTAACCCAGGAGCTGTATGGCAGCAAAAGAATGTCTTACTTGGCAGCATCTATCAGTTGGCTATAAGAAAAAATAAAACTTACTTATCTCATTTGTTTTCTTGTCAGGTGCTTAAGCTCCTAAAACAAAAGTAACCATCTTACTGACTCACTAAACTAGTGATGCACTAAACTTAAACCAGTACCATTAAATCATTTCCTTCATTTTACATGTAATCCAGCAAACAGCTAAGATCTGGTGCTATGTGAACTAGTAAGGCATTGCTTCAGTTGTACTGGTGCAGACAGACTCTTTAGTCCTTCCAGACAAACATTCACAACCCCTTGCTGCTGTGCCAGTGCTGGATGCTCTATCAAACTCTCCAGATCAGCCATACACCCAAGAGCTGATGTTCCTCCCTTCAGCCAACAACAGGATCATTTTGCATCCTTTAAAACCAAGGTGCCGCTCCTGGGATTCATGTGCAACAAAAGGATGAGTATGTCACCCAGCTCCAGCCTAGAACCATGCTTTCTTCATGGAAAAATGGATTTCATGAAGTTAGTGAAGCTGCACTCTTTGTCTTTCTATCACTTACATCCTTGCTGTGTTCTTTGTAGATCCCATATCATACTGGTAATTTTGACAAGCAGACACCCTCGCTAAGGTTTCTCCTTTCCCCAGTGTATGACTATGACTGAAAGGAGAGACCTACTTGCTTTAGATCTTCTGGCACCTCTTCCTGAAGAGAAACAGGCAGGACCATAATGAAGATGACAGTATTTTCTTTCTAACAAAGTCTCACTGGAGAGTCTCCAGCTGCCTCAGAGGAACAAGCCAACTAAATGTCTATCTGACTAAGAGATTCCTCCCAGTTAAACATTTCTGTCACCACTACTTACTCCACTTTGGGAACTGGCACAATGCAAAAATTATAATTCTCCTCCTTTCTTCTGAATTTCTTCAAGCGTGTCTTGTGGGTGGCCCTCCAGATACATTTTACCAATTTTTCATGCCCATCCCTCGAAATGTGACCCTGCTCCTGTGCTTTTATCTCTTTGACAACTTCACACAGGAAAACATGCAGCCCCTCTGATAGCATGAAATCGGAAACAATAGCCTCTGGAAACAAAAGGGAGCAGGGGAGGCAGGATACAGTCCAGGCCCTGCCTGATTTTAGGCACAAACAGATGTTCATAGGCTCTGATAACCTAAGCAAGCTGAAAGGCAAAGCTTGTAAAAGAAATGGGCCTTAAAAACAATGTATTGAAGAGTTTTAAATAAAGGCAAAGGGGAAGCAATATGGCTTTCAATGATGAATCTCAGGGAAAGAAAAAAAAAGAAAAAAGCCCAAAGTGGTCCCATGAATTTCAATGGTGCATTTTTCTTTTTCAATGAACTCTAGGCTCCTTGTGAAATCTACAAATTGCTCAAATCTCAACTCGGTTTACAAGTCTCCCATACCCATTAAAAGGTTACAATGCAGGCATCCCTCGTTCCTTGTAACTAATCACCATAGCTGGGAACACCCAGTGCTGCCCTGAAATATAGGCTAATGCTATTATTTTAAAAGCTGCTTATAGCTCAACAAAGAGGAATATGCTGAAAGAATCTTGATTGGAAAAAATCTTAGACTAGCTGTTGGAACAAATTATGTTCAATCTCCTTCCCTTTTCATGTGCTCCGTTTCAGCCTCCAAAAGCCCCACGTAAAGAATCCTGAATTGGGCCCGGGGTCCTGCTTCACAAAGGCCAATGAGCACCATTTACAAACGAGACAAAGTGCAGAATCACTCCTCTGACTGAAGTTTCTGCTTTTGTGATTAAAACTCTCTTCCTCTTTCTTGGGAGAGCCCTGCCATCCAAAAGGCCCTGTGCCATGCTCCAATGCACAAAATACATGTATTCATTACAGGAGGGGAAAAAAAAAAAAAAAAAAGCCTGGAAAATTTGGCACAAAGGCGAGTGCATAGCTTAAGTCCTGTGCAGGATAGCCCTCACTTGAACTCTGCACATTTGCATAGATTTTTACCTACTGATTGTCTCCACCAGCTATATTGTGGATAACTAAAAAGAATGTGTCATCAGCTGTCTGTGGTCAGGTGCAGACTGAACTTGCTCATTCCTAACTTTAATGAGAGGCATACGGGAAAGAAATAAAGAGCCAGTGTCATCCTTCACCAGCATGGAGCCCTGCAGAAGTAATTTCAATGAAAATTAGATCTGGGACAGAAGGTACCTAAGTCTGCTGAGGGAGCTTTAAGAAATTACTAGGCAAAACTCAAGGCAGAAGTGACCACGCATTTGTCCAGCCTAATGATACAGCTCACCACGCTGCCCCCATTTCCTCCTGCACCGAGGCAAATGGCTCCTCTTCCACCAAAACAAAGCCTTAGCTTTTGGTGAAGCATGAGACGTTCACCAACTCCTCTGGCAGTCCTCCCGGAAAACAACCTCTTGTTAATCACTCCTGTGGCTAATTTCTCATGCATGAGTTTTCATTTGAACTTGTCTGTTAGTGGCTTCTAAATATCATGTCAAAACGAGAGGAATGGAAACGCTGCTATAAACACAGCAGAACAGGGAGACCTCAGCCTTCTAACCACTAACTCCTAGGATGTCATTGCTGGTGAGCTATTTAAGATCAATTCAGCAGGGGTCTCAGGAAGCTTGGTTTAGCAAACCTGATCCCACTGCCTGTGAACCTAATTCCTCTTTGGCTTCCATACCTAGCCTAGAGTGTTGGTAAGAAGACAGTGGCTCTCCTCTCTCGCTCTCCCTCTCCCTTTCCCTTTCCCTCTCCCTCTCCTCTCCTTTTTCAGTATGGAGAGGAGATGTTTGATGGTTTTCAATAGACCATCGCTGCAGCCAGATATAAAGCCGATTAAAAAGCTATATCCAAAGTCTCATTAATGAAGCAAGCCTTGGCACTGCCATGGGAGCTGAGGCCCAGCAGGTGTCTGCTGGCTCCTCAGCATTTCCTGCATGTGCTGAGCCAAATGCACACTCAGCAGCGCTGTGTTTTCAGGCAACTCCTTTACCACAGGATAACTCTGTTATCATTTTCATTCAACTTGTTAATCACAGGACAAACTGTCTCACTCAAGCATATTTTGTGAACAATTATTTCTTTCCATTTTGTTGTCATTAAAAACTTTCCCACTGGTTTGCCTGTAATCAATGTTGAACTAATAAGCTTTTGTTGATGAGAACCTTGCTTGGTGCTTCCCTGCTTTCTTCCTCCTTAACTACAGGCACAAATCTATCTGCTTTTAACATCCTGCACAAACACAGTTTGTTCTAAATCAACATTTAAAACTCTGGGCTACAGACAGACTGTTAAAATAGGTCCAATTCTACCAGTTGAGATCCTCCCCTATTACTAATAGATTAATGTTTCATAATCTTCATGTGATAAACATGCTCTGTTTCTTTTAGGATGCAAAGCAGAAACACAGAGAGAAAACCTCTCCTGTCTCTGAAACTTTCACTGTCATTAACTGTATGAAATAAAAAAACGTAATTCTTTTTGTCCTACTTTCTAAACAGAAACTCATCACACACAGTAAAATACCAACCCTGCACTGAATGTCTAAAAGGAATGAACTTAGCAAACAACTTTCTCAGCTAAAGGACAGAAAAGAAATGACAGAATGCTCAGGGCACAACAGAAGTGTTGGAGTGGAGATTCAGGAGGAAGCCAAAAACCACACTGCCATGTCCTGCAGAAATCCCACCTCCAGCCCATGCCTGCTTCAGGCACCTCTGCCTCGCCCCCTCCAAAGCCTGGCTCCTGAAGTGTTGTGAAGGAGCACTCTGACAGTGCTCCAGTCACAGCCACACTGGGAGCTGGAGACAAGAGTGCCACTCAGGACACACCACCCAGGCACAGCTGGCACACAGCTTCTTTAGGTTATACAGAAATAAGCCAAGTTAAAGAGATTTTCAGTACATTCAAAAAAAACATCAACTCGCAGTTTTCTGCTCTCCCAAATATTCCATTCAGGCCCAGGACTGGCAACCTGATGATATTCAGCACTTGTTAGAAATGCAAAAACCAGAGAGAAATGAAGAACAAATTCTGCTGGCTTGTTCCATGACATTTACAAGTCGGGGGAAGACTCGGATCAGAGTTAAACCTGTTAAACCTTCAACGCCTACTCAGAAGAAACTCTCCTGTCTGTGCAGCAGATCCTTGCTACTCAGTATCTAGACTTTTGGACTATCTTTAGATTATTTCAGGGTGGGAAAACCCAAACAGACTAGGGTTTTTGAATGGTATTAAAAAAATATCTTTTCTGAGTGACTTTTAATAACACATCACTGCTTGGATGCTTCAGTTCTGAGCTATTTGATTTGATTTGATTCAGAACAATTTGATCTCAGAACTAAGCAACAAGCATGACTTGCACTAACTGCAACGTGGTTTACTCCACAAAAGACACCCTTTGACTTCTTGGAACTACACTCAACGTGAAGGAAATTCAGCTGGTAGCATTAAAGAATTTTAAATATTACCATTACAAAACCACAGTAAATTAGCAGACAGAGCTCTGCAGTTTAAATATGGTAACATCAGAGGCCTCAGTGTGAGTTTTATTTAGTTCTAGGAAAGGCAGGAAAGATGTTTAATGATAACAGCCTACATACACCTTCTGTATCTTAACAAGGCATACCTGTGGCTGAAAAAAAAAATCTGTTATTAGCAAAAAATGAAGTGAAATAGACAACCGCATAGAAATCTTTGGCAAAAATAGCTTTTCACTGCAAGTCACAGGTCTTCAGCTGGGAATCCTGAAAGCAAGGTGTCAGCACAAGCTATCTGCTAGAGAACACACAATATGTGATAGCAGGCAACTGGCTGAGCCTTCTGCAGAGCCTAACAACAGAATTACAGCCTCAATTTTGTCTATTCCTGCTTTTACTGTTTGACATTGTTTCTCAGTTATTCTGCTATCAATATTTGCAGAACAGAACCCTGTGTTGCTATTGATTTCCTAATGACTTTGAATCACTGTCTTCATAATGCATATATTTTAAGGCAAGTGCATGCAAAAGGTGGAGGTGAAGCTGCTTATTGAATTAAATCAATAGAAGACACCAGACTGGCAATTATCATCTAGTATTCCTTTTATGTAACATAAAACAGCCAGCCGACAGGAGAAAACCACATTTCCATCCCACTTTGGCAATCTCTAATTCAAATCTCTTATACACTCTGGACCTTCAGCTTGCTTAAGTTCAGTTGTTGTCACTCAAGTATTTAGCACATACTTGACTTTACTCCAGAGACTGGTAACGAGTGGGCTGCACAGTGCCACCTTCTGCGATGCTTCTGTGGTTCACACTGAAGGGCAGAGAAGAGAGCAGAGGCAGCTATGGTCTGGAGATGCTTCTCCAAAGGGAGCGAAGGGGTTGTATGGCAGAGATTTTATGACTCAAAAACCCCAAATGATAGTGAGGGTGAAATATTGGAACCATATGAAAGCCCAGCTCTATTCCAATTAAACCTGTACTTCTGCACTGCTACATTTATGCTGTATTCAGGTGAAAACACAGAAAGAACCAAGCCTGGTTTAATTTTCAGGGAAGTATTAGAGTTCTGTGAGTAAAATAATTTAAGAACAGCATTACGGAAACGCAAAGCGATTTCTATAAAGAGCTCCCCCAGCACTTGTATTCCTTTGCTATCTCTCTGGGAGCCACACAGAAGCAGGAAAGGCAGTCCCTAGCAATGATGCTGCTGCAATCCATAGCCAGAATGTACAAGAGATGCCTGGAGGCTGGCGAGCAAACAGCCTTTCAGTGCCTGAGGCTGGTATCACTCCAGAGGACCTGGGCTGGATATGAGATGATGGAAATCTTCCTAGAGACACTCAGCACCCTCCTTGCACTCAACCTCACGGGCACGACTGTGCTGTGTGGCCTCCAGTTGTGTTGATGGCCAAGGTCTGCATAGGAGATGCTGCATTAAGAGCTCAGGAAGATGTTTCTACTCTGGAGAGCTGATCTCCTCCCTTACATGGTAGAATGTAAGAAGGGCTCAGCAATTGTCAAGGCAATGGCCCAACCTACAGGGACAGGCAGCACCAGCTCTGCCATGGCATGTTCCAGGAGGGCACAGCCCCACACCCAGAGACATGTGCACTTTGAATCAACCCTGGCCCATTCTATAGGCTTTTTCCACTGGAGGAACAGTTTCCAGGCAGCAGAAGCAGGCTGACCCTTCATTTACTTTTGTATGCTGTTCTATGGGATTGCAGAGTCATAAGAGAGGCTAAACTCAGAATCTACTCCCACCAGCATGTCATCTCATGTATATAATTTTGTTTCCAAACTATGTCCTGGGGTGCATCAAGAAAAGTGTGTGCAGCACATCCAGGGAGGTTCTCCTTCCCTTCTACTCTGCCCTGGGGAGACCAAACCTGCCACACTGTGTCCAGTTTTTGGCTCCCCAGTTCAAGGGAGACAGGGATCTGCTGGAGAGAGTCTAATGGAGAGCTGTGAGGATGCCTGAGGGAGCTGAATGAACATCTCTCCTATGAAGAAAGATTAAGAGCCCTGGGGCTGTTTAGTTTGCAGAAGAGAAGACTGGAAGGGGATCTTACCGACATCTATAAACATCTGAGGCGTGGGCATCAAGATGAAGGTGCCAGGCTCCTTTTTGGTGGTGCCCAGTGACAGGACAAGGAACGATGGGTACAAGCTAGACCACAGGAGGTTCCATCTCAACAGAAGGAGACACTTCTTTATGGTGAGGGTGACAGAGCACTGGAACAGACTGCCCAGAGAGGTTGTGGACTTGATCTCAAAGGTCTTTTCTAACCTGGTTAATTCTGTGGAGTCTCCTCCTCTAGAGACTTTCAAAATGCGCTTGGATGCATTACTGTGTGGCCTGCCTTAGGTGATCCTGCTTTGGCAAGGGGGTTGGACCTGATGATCTCTGTAGGTCCCTTCTGACCTCTAACGTTCTGTGATTTCGTGGTACTGTAAAGTTCTGTTAAACTATTGGCATTTATTTACCCTACTGAAATGGCAAGTTACAAAAGTGTTTGGGAAGTCAGCCACAAAGAAGTGGCTCCTCCAACTACCCAAAGGAACATAAAACAAAGATGCAAAGAAACAACAAAAGCCAACAGGAGGCAGATGAATGGCTTTGCAGAAATGAGTAATAGAGCTGATTCTTCCAGAGGAAGACACAGTGAAAGGAATATGACACTTTTCAAGAATTGGATTGGCATACTCTTCACTCATTAAAGGGAAAAAAAAAAAAAAATCCATTCTGTGATTGTTAAGAATAACATCAGACTGTATAGGTCCAAAATTGACTGACATCACTCTGGACAGGCGTTATTGAGCCACACAAAGCAGCTGTTGTGCCTTTAAGCTTATGGTACATTGAAATGCAGTAAATGAAAAGCCACTATTATGAGGGGATGTTTATGTCAGTATCTGAAACAAATCTTCTTTTTACTGGAATAATACTGTCTTAAATTGTTAACTGTTGATCAGATAAACAACATGTGATAAAGATCCTATAATATCTTTTCATACAATTGGTTTTAACCCTTTAGTGGCCTCCAGACTGAAATTGTTCCATGTAACTGAGCCTGATGGAAGCTTACAACAGTTGTAAATAACATCCTGACAGAGTTTTTGGATAAGGAGCAATGCAAAAATCAGGGTTACAGTTAAAATAAAGTACAGATTAGATGCTAAAAATGTTCACAGGAAATAACGTAACCAGCTACTACCAGGAGCTGGTATCCTGTCCCCTTCCCACTCTCCACTAAGAAAGCCTTTTGAGGCTTTCCATAGAAGAAAACAATTTGATCTTCATGGTGGGATTATAGATTTAAGAGCTGTTTGATGCAGTACAGGACACAGCGGAACCTCTGTGGTGATCCATTATCAAGACAAAGGTGAGGCCATTTCAAGGATGCAGCATACACAAGAAGCACTCCTGGTGGTCCTTCAGTCCTCAGCCAGGATTAGCCAGAAGCAGGAGAATGGTCCCAACATCATCACTTCGCCCTCCAGCCTTTTCAGCAGAAGGCTGAAACAAACAGCCTTTGGATACAGGGAACACTTCAAATAACACTACCCATTATCTTTACCATGCCTCTGAGGCAAAAAGCTTAAAATAAAGCAGTGTACTACAAACCGATTACCTGAATCTAGCGGCAAGAGGGTTATGAGGCACATTTATTAAGTTGGCTGGGATGGGTGAGGAATCCCTCCTTGAAACTCCACCCTTCAGTGGGGCTTTGCAGGCACAAGTCCTGCTGTGCTCTCCAGATGTGGATTTGCCTCTCCTTGGACAGCTGTGACAGCTGCTCTGACAGAACTGCATTTTGACTGCTGGAGTTTCTGTGACAGCCTGCGTAGTTTGAACAGGCAGAAAGGAAGGCTCATGCCTGACCTGGAGGAGCACATCCTGTGCTTGATCGGGCAGGTAGATGCCTGGCTGTGGCAGGCATCTAAGAGGAAGAAGACCCAACTCCTCTGGCTTCTGAGAGTACTTAAGAGTGGTTGGAGCACTTCTACATGACCTTGGTACACCCAAGGGGTTGCCAAGTATTAGCCCCCTTTATACAATCTTTGCTTCACTTGCAGGAGGAAAAGAAAATCTTCAAAGGTTTCAACTTAAAAACCTTCACTATTGCATAAGTGGCCTGGAAGTTTTTCATACTTAAAAAAAATATTAAAAAAAAAAATAATATTACTAGAACAATATTAAAAGTCAAAATATTAAAAGTTAAAAACCCATATANTTGAGTTGAGATTCCTGGATTGTCATTTTGCATATTTCAATTTGAAATGTTAAACTGGCATTGGGAAAAAAGTGATACGTGATGAGAAAGCTTATTCTGAGAAAGGTAAAGCTGCTGTCAGAATTATTGATATTAGCAAAGGTAGATTTGTTTTTACATTGTGTGGGTTGGAAAATCAACGTCTCTTTCCATAACTCATAAAATGAGAGAGCTACATCAGGTCCAAATCTCTTAGAAATTATGTTCTCCACTTACACTGTGAGCCTCCCTCAGAAAGGTTGATGTACGGAAGCTGCTTGCTGTTTATTACCTCTTTGCTACAGAAGGTACCATGAGAAAGATAAAAGTGTGACAAGCTGTGGGTGTGTACTCCAAAGTGCTGAGTAGTTAAGGGTGTGTCTTCTGAGCCCTCTTAAAATTAATACTGTTGCCTGCACTGATGTGAAGTAAAATTGGGAATTCATAAAGTGATCTTGTGCTGGTTTGAGTCTAACTGATGGAGACTTTGTTTATCACAGATCTTCACACAGAGAGCTCTGAAGAAGCCAGAAGAGAGAGATACAAACTAAAAATCTGCCAAAGAGCTTTAGAATCATAGAATGCTAAGGTTGGAAGGGACTTCAAGGATCATCTAGTTCCAATCCCATGCCATAGGCAGGGACACCTCCCACTAAGTACAGGTCACTCAAGGCCTGGTCCAACCTGGCCTTGAACACCTCCACGGAGGAAGCAGTTACAATCTTCCTGGGCAACCTGTGTCAGCGTCTCACCACCCTCCCTTGAAAGAACTTCCTCCTAACATCCAGTTTAAATCTCCTCATCCAGTTTAAACCCATTGCCCCTTGTTCTGTCATTGCAAGACCTTGTCAATAATCCCACATTGTAAGGGTACAATCCAAACACAGCGTCACAGAATCACGGAATGGTAGGGGTTGGAACAGACCTCCAGAGATAAAAATGTACTGAACACCTTTATCTCAATGACCTCATGGCAGAGATCCCATCAAGAACCAAACTCAGGAGAACCTACACTATTGTCCCAAAGGGCAGCTCAATAGGTGGTTGATGAGTGAGTATGGAAATATGGAATTGTGGGATTTATTTCTATAATTTTTATCCATGTCTGACCAGGATGAAAGCAAATGGAAATAATTTCAAAATGGAGGAGAAAAAAAGGAAAGAAATAGCACGGACACTGGCAGAAAAGCCCTCTGGAGCCCTCAACCCAGCAAGGGCATAGACCTGAGGGATCAGGTCCAGAGGAGGGCCATGAAAACGATCAGGGAGCTGGAGCACCTCTGCTACTAGGACAGGCTGAGGGAGCTGGGGGGCAACCGTAGAGCTGCCTTCCAGTTTCCAAAGGCCTTCAGTGACAGGATGAGGGGCAACGGTTTGAAATTAGAGAAGAGTAGAATTAGATTGGACGTTAGGAACAAACCCTTTACCACAAAGGTGGGGGAACACTGGAACAGGTTGCCCAGAGAGATAGTTGAGGCCCCATCCCTGGAGATATTCAAGGTCATGCTCCACAAGACTGTGAACAACCTGATCTATTGGAGGATGTCTCTGCTGCAGGGCATTGGCCTAGGTGACCTCTGGAGGTCCTTTTCAACCCAACCCAATCTATGACTCTGTGTAATAAGGGTTACAAAGTACATTGAAATTAGCTGGAGTTTGCTGTGTTAATGGAATTTGGTTCCATTACTAAACACAGTTGAAAACTTTAGTTTGGAAAGAGACTTTGTTCTCTTAAGTGGTTTTTCTTAATCACCCAAATTAGACGATTTCTTTAGCTAAAGATTGCAAATCGTAGTTACTCTTTGTCAAGCCATTATTTCCCTTAAAGATTACTACCATCTTGTTTCCTTTAAGGCAACTTCACCCAGATCGTGAAAACCAAGGATGAATAAAGTCTATAGCAGGCCAACAGAGATGCTCAACCCCTGAGTGTTACTCCTGATAGCAGCACCATTGTTTCCTCCTACACCAGTACAACCAAGGCATGATGGGGTCCTGCAGCCACTGACTGCTAAAGCAGCAGTGCCTGAACTGCTTACCACTGGAGTTAATAAACCCTTTTTTAACCCTAAAATGGTGAAGGAAAGTTCTTCCTCCCCACTAGAAAACCAGGAGATTGAGTATGAGTTCCTAGTGGAGCAGCACAAAGTGGAGCAGCCTTTCTGTGGTGTGGCGATGGTTGTGGAATGATGCAGTGTTTGTGGTTCACACACAAACCCTGGGAAGATGCTGCATGATCTCTGCCTCTCTGAAAGGAGCTGCAGTAGCTTCACTCAGAAAGCTCTTGTGCCATCATCACATGCGAAAGCCCAGGCCATGTGAATCTGGGCAAGGGAGGTGATCCTGACTCTTTACTCTGCTCTCATCAGACCCCACCTGGAGTCCTGAGTGCAGTTCTGGAGCCCTCAGCATAGGAAGGACATGGAACTGTTGGAGGGAGTCAAGAGGAGGCCACGAAGATGATCAGAGGGCTGCAGCAGCTCTGCTATGAGGACAGACTGAGAGAGTTGGGGCTCTGCAGCCTGCAGAAGAGAAGGCTTAGAGAAGACCTTATAGTAGCCTTCCAGGATCTGAATGGGGCCTACAGGAAGGTTGGGAAGGGACTATTGACAAGGTCTTGCAATGACAGGACAAGGGGCAATGGGTTTAAACTGGCAGAGGGAAGACTTAGACTGGATGTTAGGAGGAAGTTCTTTGCAGTGAGGGTGTTGAGGCACTGGCACAGGTTGCCCAGGGAGGTTGTGGCTGCTCCCTCCCTGGAGGTGTTCAAGGCCAGGTTGGAAGAGGCCTTGAGTGACCTGTCCTAGTGGGAGGTGTCCCTGCCTATGTCAGGGGGTTGGAACTAGATGATCCTTGAGGTCCCTTCCAACCTTACCATTCTATGATTCTATGATTTTCACTTGTCACTACACAAGTTAAGGTAAGGTCCTGGTAAAGGAAAACCAGAAGCAATCATGATCTGAAGCACATCCCAAATGATGGCACAGCATCTCCACACAGAGGTGTTTGCTGCCTGACTCATGAATGATCTTGCACCAACAAGTTCTGTACATCTGAGGCACTGAAATGTGTCCACTCTCCATAAGCACCAAGCCATGGACCAGCAGGTTGTGGTAAGGAGGTACCAGTGTAAACTTCACAGTCATAACAGGGTTGTTCTCCTGTCAACACTAAATGTGTGTCACAGTCCAAACAACAATAAGGTTTTTCTTTTAGCACAAAATATTGACCTTGGTTCTGTCATCTAATCTTCTGCCACTTTGGAGACTGATTAATCCGAGTTTAAAATCTGCTAAACATATTTTTCAGGTGTTCAACGTGGCTGCACACAGACACAGAGATTTTCTGTATTCAGTTCATTGACTTTTACTGTATTTCTGACTCCAGCTCAAGAATAAAGCTTGCCATTGCAACAGCAGTTCCTGAATGCAGTATGGAAGCAGATATGATCCTCTTCCATGACTTTCAGATGGATGCCAAATACTTTAGAGAATCATCATAAAAGCAAAGAATGTCTTAGGCTGGAAGGGACCTCAGAGATCATCTACTCCAACCTACCTGCCACGGCAGGGACACCTCTCAACTAGACTTGGTTGCCCAAGGTTTCATCCTGAGCACCCTCAGGAAGGAGGAATCCACAACCTCCCTGGGCAACCTGGTCCAGTAGAGTCTCTCCACCCTTCTACTGAAGAACTTCTGCCTAAGATCCAGTCCAAACCCATTCTCCCTTGTCCTCTCTTACGGAGACACCCTTATGAAAAGCTCCTCCCCAGCCTTCCTGTAGCATCCCTTCAGATACTGAAAGGCAGCTATTAGGCATCCCCAGAGTTCTCTCTTCTCTGGGCTCAACAACCCCAGCTCCCTCAGCCTATCTGTATCTTTTTATCTGTCTAAGAGTGATGTAATTTTAGATGTACCTGGAAAAAAAATTATCCTTTTTACATTTCTAATTATTCCTGGTTGTTCCCAGGACAAATCATGCACTGGTATTTTAAAGGCACCTACTGATACGGTGTAAAATAAAATAGGGGGGATGGCAGAGGGACAAAAAAGCTTGCACTCTGCATATTTGCAGCACATCTAGACCTTTTTTCATTGATGTAAACGGTAGCCTCCAAAAATGTACCATGTAGTATAGAAGAATATTTTCCTTGGTTATCTAAAACAAACTTGAGAAGAAATTGCATCCCTATCCAGATGAGTAGCTGCTCATCTTGCCTCAGCTGAGCTGATGAGTTTCTCTACTAGACAAAGGAGAAAATGAAATGAATAGGTGGCTTTACTTTTTTAGGATAGACTTTTACTGTGCTTGACAAAACCTCATGTAATTATCCACTTGACACCTGCCTTTATAAAAGCATATTCAGTGTAGCTACAGTCCCTGCAACATGATGAGCACTCCTGTCCTGACAAGGCAACTGACTGCTGATACCTACAGCCAAGCACCCAACCAAATGCTTCCTATATCCTGATCCCAGCACTCCATCAGCTACAGGAGCCAGATCCTGGGCACTGCCAAAAGATCTGGTAAACAAATCTCAGGATCTGTTTCTTGAGGAGTCCATAATCAAACAGAAATTAACCTGCAACCCTAAAAGAGAGATGATCATTGTTAAAGCTGGGGAGGCTGCAGTGGATATGTGGGGTCTGGTGTTAGCATCTTATCAACTGTGAGCTGTTGTCAGGACAATTTTTCCTATGAGCATTTAAGTGAAGTTCTGGCCTCCTGAACTAGGAACTTGAGGAAAACTGCAAGGTCTCCTTTCAGATGATTTTGGCTGCTTTGTCAGGAGTACTGCTTCTTGTGTTAACAGGGATCCACAACCCCTTGATGGAAGATGGATGCCCTCAGGAACTTCCTTCTGGGGTTGTTTAGCTGAGAGAAAAGGAGGGGAGCCCTTCTGGCTTTCTACAACTCCCTGAAAGGAGCTTGGAGCCAGGTGAGAGTTGTTTTTTTCTCTCCAGTAACAAGTGATAGAACAAGAGGAAGTGGCCTCAAGATGCATCAGGGAAGGTTTAGCTTGGACCTGAGGAGAAATTAATTCCTCAAAAGGGTTATCAAGGCATGATCCAGGCTACCCAGGGCAGTGGTGGCTTCCCTGTCCCTGAAGGGGATTCAGAGCCATGGAGATGTAGTGCTGAGGGCCACAGTTTAGCGGTGACCTGGCAGTGCCGGGTTAACAGTTGGACTCAGTGATGTTAAAGGTTTCTTCCAGGCAAAACGATTCTGTGATTCCATGATTCATTCTCCACCCCCACCTCTCCACTGTCACTCAGCATACAAGACAGTTCTGGACCGGAGTCACTTAGAAGAACAGAATCTGCCTAAACAATCCCACCGCTGGCTCATGGGTTGGCAGATAGGTCCTATCAGTAAGCAAAGGAGTGCAGCCCCACTACCACCCACCCCATTCAGGACCAGCTAGGTGTGGACTGATGATGTGGGCCAGCTATATGTGTAGATGAATGGCAGGTGTGGCAGTGGGCAGTCCCTGCCTGGGTAGCCTGGCGACAGGCGCTGCTGGTACCAGTGTCACCCGCCGTCAGCCGGTGCCAGCTGAGCCTGCCAGCTGCCCTCGGCTGCCACGCAAGGCATGAAACAGACACTCTGAACAGAGCCCAGCTTATAGACTGCACTATTAATTAGTTTAATGACGCTCTTCCCTATTAGAAAGCACGAGATAATTGTATTTAATCTGTGTACGTTTTAATTACAGCCCAGGCGGTGCCAGATTTGATCAGTCCATCATCTCTCTGCTCTGCACCCCCGTTTGTGCTCATCTGCATCTGAGCCAGGAGCTGTAGCCCTGTTGCAGGCAGCTCCCTGCAGCTTCCCGGCGGTGTCATCTCTTGACACTGCTGTTGCGCCAACCCCTGCCTGCTGAGACCAGGTCATCTCCTCCTCCTGCCACCAGCTGAGAGCAGCTTTACCTCCCACATGCTAGGAGACCCTCGGGGGCCCCAGAGGAGGCAGCCAGAGAACAATTCATTCACTCATCTCCCCCCTTTTATCCATGATGGAAGTAGAAACAATTGCATCATTTAATTTACTGGAGCAATGAGGATATGGCTCATTGGCCCCTCGTTGTTTTGAAGATGGATTTAATTAACCTCCTATGAATCTTGCCAGTAAGCACAGCAGCATCAATGTGGAACAGAAGATGTCAAAAAATCAACTGCAGGGAGGGGTCACCAGCATTTCTCCAGCTATCTCTGCAGAGTTCTGTCCCCAGCAGAGAGCTGAGGATCACGCCGAGTTAATACACCACTGGCTGACCTCTGGGAGTCTGAGCTCAGGCTTGACTTAGATGACTGAGAAAAAGAGAGGTAATTGAATAATTCCTAATAGCCACATATATCTTTAATGCAGAAACCATTTGCAATCGCTGGAAAATAAATAATTGCAATTAACTACACTGTTAAATAAATATACAGTCCCTTGGGGAAGCAATCTGCATGCTTTTATAAGTCTGGCTACAATATGAAGCTCATCACAATGTCTACAGGAGTAATTTATAATGAACATTTAGCAGGTGCCTCAGATGGGTTGCTGCAATTTACATTCATTAATAAAACTGTCCTTATTAGACCTGAAGCTTTATGCATTTTAATTTAATACATTTTTATTATGTTTTCATTTTACACAAGGGATTTTGTCTCCTACATTTCCTAGGAGCAGTTTAGCTTGTAAAGAAAGATGCAATCTTTACGAGATGAAGCTGTTTACAATGAACCATTTGAGAAGATAAAACCAACCCACAGGATTTCACCTACATCTCTAACTGGGATGAAAACATGATCTGAAGCTTGTAAGCTATTAAGAATAATTTAATCCATGACATGTAGATTTAGCTCAGAAATAAAGCAATGTCACTGTTCTTTTATAAGGAGGGTTTAACATCACTTCACTGAAGGAAGAAGGGAACCCTGTAACAGCTTTCAACTATCAGCCACTATGAAGCAAAGAAACAAGCTAACTGGAGAACATGAGAAGGAACAAACTGTTTCTTTCATACATGTGAAAAAGGGCTCTTCTTAATGAATGGCAGTATTATATCAGAAGCTTTCCTTCCTAATTATTTAAAGATTTAATAGGGCACACAACAAAGTTTCTGAAGTCCTGGTTCAGTCAACATCTTACCCAAGCTTTAAACTGTAAGAAGGGGGCTGCTTGTGGTAGCACCTGCAAACCTCTGACTCTTTATTCTGCCCTGCCACAACGGCCACAAGAGAAAGGCTGATTCTTTCCTCTCTTACCACAGTTAACTGTTCTTCACTGCAGCCACCAGCCACAAGATACACATACCTCACCTCTGACCAGTGCCAATCCTTTTGATGACAATTACTGATGGGCCCTGTGTTGGCTGAAGTTTGCAAAACTCCCAATTACTGCACAAAACACAGGACTCTGAAGCTGAACAAGTTCAACTGAAAGTACTTCAGATTTGAGTAAGAGCTGTATCAACCATTTGAATTTAGAAAGTCCTTCACCAAAAGCTGTTTGTTCAAAAGAAAGAGAGATGGTGTCCAACAGCAGAAGACCTATGTTCTATAGATGAGCACATCATGGCAGTAACACCGAGTGCTCCCTGAGCTTGTGCTGGCACAACCACACCAGTTGAAAGGAAATTATGCCACCAGTACCTTTCTCAAAATGAAGATCAAGACTGTATGATCAAATGAAAATTACGTGACTCATTCTAGCAGCAGCCATGTGCTAGGAGCTAGAAGTCAAGCTAGAATGAAGTCGCTCCTATTTTACTAGATAATAAAAAGTCCAATGGTCAGAGGTGGCAGAGAGGCGCTAGGCAAGTGAGTGATGGAGCTGGATATGTAACTTCTTTATGAGTAGTTATTGCCTGTTAAAAAACATTTAATCAGCAATTGCAGTCAGGGCTTATCAAATGGCTGCTTGGCAGGAGCCTAGAAAGGAAATATCCTGGCTGAATGTAACCCTTTAAGTAGCCAGGGTAGGTGTACGAGCATGGATTCCTGGTTTTAAGGTAAGGACTTTGCTTCTTATTCTGCAAACACAGCTTGAGACCTTTTCACAGGCCTAAATGCCTGGAATCCCCAAACAACATTTCTGTTGCTGTCTTTATAAGTGTTCATATATCACACACCTTATCCCTCTCCAGCTTACCAAGTCACTAGCAACCCTTACAGAATGTCCTTTAGTGAGGGAAAACTAAAAGCTAGGTTTTTTTCTGGGTACAGGTGAAGGTTGTGGTTAACCTGGGCAAATGGGTTCTGTGATTAACCTAACTTTCTCCTGAAGTTCAGTTTCCACATTGAACTTCATATTCCTGAGCTGGAGTTCTCGGAAATGGGGAGCACAGAATTAGGCTGCTTCTTTTCTTGGAAGTAGAAAGAACTTGGAGAGTGTTTTGAATCCGCAGTCTCAGCCAGAAAAGGGATTTTATTCCCAAACAATTGAAATAAACCCAGATTATTAAGCCTGATTGCACTTTCCTAAAGTGGACAAACAGGATGAGGCAAATTTACAGTTAGGAGCTTCAGTGGATATTTTATTTTTTAAAGCTGAAGATACAGTAACCAGACTGTTACTCTGGCCAGCTGACAGCAAAAATGCTCTTCTTGCTCTAGGCTCACCTAACACTTGATTGGTGACTTAAATAAAGCAAGACTGGCAAAGTGACTCGCTGAAACAGAGGGGTCAGGAGGAGCAGACACAGTGATGACCACAGTGGTTGTTGTGGGCATGGAGAGGTGGCTCTTGCCTGCTCCAACACATCACCCACAGAGCAAAGCGCTTGGGGAAAGCTCGATGGGAGCTCCTCTTTCAAACATCTGCTCCAACAAAGGGAGGGGAAAGGGCACCTCTGGATGTCAGAGGCACAGAGTGGCAGCCTGCAGGACACCGCGGCGTAGGCAGCCTGACAAATTTACTGACGGGGGTCACGACCCACTCCTGCACTTCCATAGATCCACATGAGGAGGGGGCAAGGAGAGATTTATGGGACTGATTCTGCTTGTGCATTTGCACTACCAAGTATTTGTAGAGGTTACAGAAAATACTGGACGGTAATGAGCTGTTTCAAGTTTAAGAAGTTAGATGTCTCTCTAATAGTAAAAGTGGAGCTGTGAACAGCTTTGCAGCCATCACCGTGTGCAGCCCTGTGTGGTCACAGCAGTCACAGTAGCTGACAGGTTGCTTGCTCTCAAGAGCTGGGAGAAGAGAATCCACCTATTTCTTCCATGCATCCACTCACAGTAACTTAATTTCTTTATCATATCCAACAAAAAAGAATCTGCCCTCATCAGGTCTTTGGGATAAAGCCCTCCACAACTTTCAGTCCCCTTCTTACCCTTAATGTGCTTCAGAGAAGTTAGTATCCTGGCGTTACAAAGCTGACAGCTGACTAGTCTTGTTTAACTTTGGAACCTCCAAGCATTTACCCATCTTATGAACAAAGGCACTAATAACATTTTTTTCAGTTTCTGCAATATTCCTTAGTTTCAGTCTACATTACACCTTCACTGCTGCTCCACGTTTCCTTAAAGTCACCTCTATAAATTTCCTTGCAGTACAATCATAGCATCACATAATGGCTTAAGCTAGAAGGGACCTCAGAGATCTACTCCGGATTCCCTGACTCTTAACTAGACTTGGTTCCTCAAGTTCTTATCCAACTGGGCCTTAAACACCCCCCCAGAGGAGGCATCCACAACCTCACTGGGAACCATGTCCCAGAGTCTCACCATCCTTGTACTGAAGAACTTCCTAAGATTCAGTCTAACCCTACTCTCCCTCAGCTTCAAACCATTCCCCCTTGTCCTGTCTCTAGACATCCTTATGAAAAGTCGCTCTGCAGCCTTCCTGAAGGATCCTTTCAGGTATTAGAAGGCAGTTCTAAGGTCCCCCCAGAGTCTTCTCCAGGCTGAACAACCCTTGCTTCCTCTGCCTATCCTCACAGTAGAGGTTCTCCAGTGCTTGGATCATCTTTGTGGCCCTCCTCTAGACTTGCTCCAACAGCTCTGTGTCCTTTTTGCGATGGGGACACCAGAACTGTACACAGTATTAGATGTGGGGTCTGACAAGGGCAGAGTAAAGGGGAAGAAGCACCTTTTGCCCTGCTGGCCACGCTCCTCTTGATGCAGCCCAGGATGTAATTTACCTCCTGGGTTGCATGAACACACTGCTGCTCAGTGAAATAATTACAGTAACCTACCTCTGTTGTCTCTAAAAAAGAAAAGCTGAACTTCTCAAAGAATTCTGGAAGAACCACCTTCTACCCCAGGAAACATGTCAAACTGGTGCCTCTGTCAAATGCTGTGGCACCAAGGTGCACCAAGAGGAGCGTGGCCAGCAGGTCAAGAGAGGTGCACCTCTGAGGCTCATTACCACAGCAATACTGAACCCTTCTAATTGCCACTTAGTAGCTTTATCCTTCCGTGTCTGTTGTCAGGTGAAGAGAGCATGGGCCCTAAAGCCTGATCCAAGCAAAAGGTGGCATCAAGCATGCTTTAAGAGATCTCGCTGCCAAAGCCAAGATAGGGTGATGCTGGTTGAGACTTGGCAAAGAGACCCTGATGTCCTCAGTGACTGGGACATACCCAAAGCTCACAAACATCTGAGGCTCCAGAAAAATCCCTGTGGTTTCACACCCTCTCATGCTCCCTGTACTTTGAATCATACATTGGCCCACAAAAACTAGACTATGATGCAACCTTATCAGTGGCCCCTTCCAAGCTGAGGACAACCCCACAATGCCTTAATGGATGAGTTGTAGCCAAGCTACAAATTATGCTCAAGCTATAATTCAAATCTACTCTAAACCAACTGTATTTGCTGTGCTTGTTATGCTACAGAGGTCCCATTTCTTCCTTGCCAGTTTATTCCCCTGAAGCACACAGCTGCTAATACACACACGGACACTGGAATTGCCAGAACCCTTTACCTGCTTTATTGATCTCCCCCTGGATAACTCCAACAACAGCAAAGAGGATTTTCCTAGCAAGGAAATCAATATGACTTTAGATTAAGGTTCCTATAAAATGTTTAACAAAATACCTATTAATGATTTATTGTCTATTAATTATGAATTAATAAGCAGAACATCTGGGGGAATCTGATTTAGCGCACACAGTGCCTGGGCCAACCCTCAGACTGTCCCTTCCAATGTCTTAATTGAGAAATGCTTTAGAGACGCACTTTATGCTGTATAAGTACCGCCTGTGTTTGCACAACACATGTATTGCTGGTAGCATCGTAGTGCCCAAGCACTCAGCACACTGTGGTCTCAGGAGGGAATTAAAAGGTCAGCAAGAAAAGATAGAGATAGATTCAGTAATATATACAAAGATGACAGGTCAATGGATTAACCCTTCGAATTCCTAGTACTGACTACACAGCCGGAAGATGGTTAATACGAGTTTGCATGGGCAGATGGTGAAATTGCCAGAAGGGACCAGGACTTGTGCCCAGAGAGGTAGTTGAGGTCCTGTCCTTGGAGATAGGTCAGGCTTGACAGGGCTCTGGGTAACCTGATCTAATGGAGGATGAGTCTGCTTACTGCAGGGTTTTGGGTTAGATGACTTTTGGAGGTCCTTGTCAACCCAAACTATTCTATGATTCTTTTGGAGTGTGAGGTTCCTACATGTCTTGCCTGGCATTGAGTATTAGCTTGTCACCTTTGGCCATTTTAAAATCTTTTCTGCTATTGCCAGTTCTGCACAGCCCTGCCCAAGGCACTCCACCAGCTTTGGAGGAATGGCAGAGTTGAGAAACAGGACTTAAAAACTGGTCTGTGAAGCGACCTGCGATTGGACTTTATACATCTCACACACAATCGAACCATTAGGTCTAGAATAATTCCTGCTGGAGGCAGTCTGTAACTCTGCCCTTCCAAATCATAGATCAGAGCCTGCTCTGTCTCCTAGGAGCCTGACTTTATCACAGCCAGAGCAGAGTGCTGGATGCTTACAATTGACCCATGGCTGCTCTGGTGATAAGGTGCTATCAAAGACGTGCTGCTTGTACCACCACTTTCACGCAGTTAGCTGCACGAGACAACCACTTCTCACATTTTTTGTACCCTCTGCCATACTGGTTTATAAACTGTACCAAATGCACAAGGCTACAGAACAGACTTAATGTGACTTTAACCACATGTGTGTATATTACAGGTGGAAGTTTCTAGATCAACTTTAATTATGTTAAATTAACATTGCAAAGTAGCTGGGTGAAGTTCTGGTTAATGGGGTAGAGTACTTCTCAGAAAAGAGAACAAACAGTGTTTTATTGCACTCACACACAGAGGCACCTTATCTAGGAAGAGTAAGTACATTAATTTGAGTCACCTTCACACTGCACCTGGTGTGTTCATGTGCCACCTGAACTGATGCTGCTGAAGCATCCATGAGATGCAGAGCAGAGTGTCAGGACTAAGAATCCCCTGCACTCTGACTGCCTGTGGTGCAGGTTGCTCAGTATGCACCATCTGTGGTTGGAGACATTATTTGTTACAAGTGGATGGTTTTGACACTGCAAGATCTGAGTGCAGGACTCTCACTCCAAGGACAATAAAGCAAGCATTCTCTGCATGCTCAGCCCTGTACTGCCAGGCAGTGAGTGCCTTAGAAAAAACTTATAGTGCCCTTCATCAATACTGGGTGCAGGAGATAATTCTGCAGCATGACTGATAGAGGTGTTCTCAGACAGCAATGTTCTCAGTCATGCTACTGCACCATCACTGAATAAAAACCAAACAGGCAGAATATCTCAGAAAGAAGCAACCTATAAACATTGGTGCTAACTGGTAATTTCAGTGTGGTAGGGCAGGGGTTAGTCCTTCACATAGGCAGTATGGAGCTGCACACTCTCAACCAGTGATTTGAGTGCCTTTCAGTTGTGCATGAGTTTGTTGGTCAAATTGATGAAGTGCATAAAGGATCCCCAGGAGGAAGCTCTTAACTACACACGCAGTGCTGTAATGCCAAAGCCCTGTTCGTCAAACAGAGGAGGGACTGGCCACCACGTGAGGAAGGAGAACTGCTCCACACTGTGTGAGGGGCAACCAGCCTTTGCCTCACAGGCCACTTGCTTCCCACTGCTTGATTTACAAAATAAAAGCTTTTGGTTCATCAAGTACAAGTTTATTCTCAAGGACACCAAAAAGACACTACAGTATCTCTGAGAATTAAAGTGCGAAAGCCACAAGATTAAATTGGCTTTAAACCTGGGTATTATTTCTGACCCCATGTTAGCTGAAACTGCACTTCAGCAATAAAGTTAAGGCAATCTCAGATGGTGATGAAAAAGGTCTGCTGCATTCCTTTTGGCTTTATATACATCTTCCAATCACCCCTCCACACAGAGATGCTACTGCCACAAAGGTTTGCACAAATGCCTGTTTGCATTCTAGAAGTGTGGAGTTCTGTCACAGACACTGGGGAAGTGTCCCTCTTTCTCTTCCCAAGGATAGAATCATAGAAACATAAAATGGTAAGGTTGGAAGGGACCTCAAAGATCATCTAGTTCCAACCTCATGCCATAGGCAGGGACACCCTCCACCAGTATAGGTCACTAAAGACCTCGTCCAACCTGGCCTTGAACACCTCCACGGAGGGAGCAGTCACAACCTGTGCCAGTGTCTCACCACCCTCACTGGAAAGAACTTCCTCCTAACATCCAGTCTAAATCTTCCCTCTGCCAGTTTAAATCCATTGCCCCTTGTCCTGGCATTGCAAGACCTTGCCAATAGTCCCTCCCCAGCCTTCCAGCAGGTCCCCTTCAGATCCTGGAAGGCTACTATAAGGTCTCCTTGAAGCCTTCTCTTCTCCAGGCTGCAGAGCCCCAACTCTCTCAGCCTGTCCTCATAGCAGAGCTGCTGCAGCCCTCTGAGCACCTTTGTGGCCTCCTCTGAACCCACTCCAACAGTTCATGTTGTTCCTGTGCTGGTGGCTCCAGAACTGCACACAGTAATCCAGATGGAGTCTTGACAAGAGCAGAGGCTAAACCAGCATTTGACTCTGCTTTCAGTTAATGACTCTCAGATTCACTGGGAGCTGCAAATACAGGGCAACAGACACAGCATGCAGCAGAAATGTGGTGTCCTGTGGTGCAGCCCAAAGAGGTTTCAGACAAGGAATCCACATGCCTGCCAAAGGCAGTGGCTTCTGCATGCTCCAGCTCTCATCTCAGGTCAGTACCCGCATTTTCTCCTCTCCACACACAGGACCATGAAGGGGTAGCACAGATGCCGCAGGCCACTGGCACCTAGAGCCGACCGCCACTTCCACACAGTGCTGCTGAGCAGCCATGCAGCTGGGCAGCTGGGTTCACTGCTCCAGCAGTCACAGCAGTGACTCTGAGTCACCTGCCAGATGCTCCTGTGCAAACATCCTTAAGTAGGCCTGATGTCAACATTAAGATTAGCTTCTTAATTCACTTTTAGCTTTTCCACAGGAAAAGATACCCAAGAAATCAAACCTGGTAGGCTCTACAACAGGAGGAAAATAAAAGTCCTACCTCTACTACTGCTTTGGCATCCAGTCTAAAGTTGAAATCTCCAAAGACAAAATAGGAAACTTTCTCAAACCGCTGATCTATAATTCTGGAAAACAAAACAAAAGAAAACAAGCCTGTAATTCAGCTGCATGTGTATGAGAGGGTGCACAAACACACACATCTTCTAGGCACAATCTCAGAAACAGTTACTGGAATGACCAAAAGTACCAGTTTATACTGGAACAATGTATTAACCATGTTAAGGAGACAGAGAAAACCCAGAGTGAAGCTGAGCCTGGGCAGAGGGGAGGGGTGTGGGGAGGTGTTTTAAGATTCAGGTTTATTTATCATTACCCTGCTCTGATTTGATGTGTAATAGATTAAACTAATGTCCCCAAGGTGAGTCTGTTTTGCCCATGAGAGTAACTGTTGAGTGATCGCCCTGCCCTTATCTCAATCCCCTTCTCTGGAGACTTTCAAAGCCAACCTGAATGTGTTCCTGTCTGGCTTGCCTTAGGTGATTCTGCTTTGGCAGGGGAGGTTGGAGCTGATGATCCCTGGAGATCCTTTCCAACCCCTAACACTCTGCAACTCTGTGACCCCCCTTTTGCTCTATTCCCTCTCCCCTGTCCAGATGATGAAGGAAGCGACAGAGCAGCTTTGGTGGGTACCAGCCAGCATCAACCAACCACACAGGTAGTGATTGGATAGGGCTGGGTGACAGGTTGGACTGGATGATCCTGGAGGTCTCTTCCAATCTGGTTGATTCTATGTGAAATAAAATCTCTTGCAAAGACTTATCCTTTCCTGGTATGAAAATCTCCAAACTCTCCATGCAGCTGACAAATGATTGCAGGTACTGTTCATAAATACTGCCTACTGTCAGCTCCCAGCAAGCACTGAGAGCAGCCTGTCACTCCTGACCTGTACAGTTTGATGAGTGCCCTCATGGCACGTTAACAGAAAATGAGAACTTAGAAGTTAAACCATTTACTTTGTCACCATTTGCCAGCACCACCATCGCCGAGTCAGAGACGCAACTCACGCACAGAAAAGCTCCCTTCAGCTTGCCAGCTCCCCTGATCCGTATCTTAGCTTTGGCTTTGCTTGTTGCCATTTACTGCTGACAAAGACATGACAGATACTGCAGGAATGACATCAAGGTCTAGAGAAGGCCTCTTAGAACAAATTGCTAGGAAGAGAAAGATGCCTGTGATTGTATTATGCAAAGGCAGAATTTCCAAATAAATAGTGTTCCAAAAATAGCCAGCTAAACATCTCCTAACTGATCAACCAAACAGCTGATTAGTCTGCTCCTGATCAATTAATTAGAGTCCAGTCACATTTCACAGTCCTGCACATTACCTGATTTAAACATGATTTGCATACAAATCAATGCCAGTTTTAAAATGGATGGATTTAACTAGTTGATCTCCTTGTAGTTTGTCTTGTTGGACATTTTAAAAGGGTCTCCTGACAGACTGAACTAGAAGTGTCCAAATGCTACTTCTCACAAATGAGTTTTAGGTGGTCTCTGATTTATCTTCTCTGTCCCAGATGGTGACATCTAGGTGTACAGCAGAATTATCAGCAGTGGTACAGCAAGGGATGGTCACAGGTATGTACTTGTTAATGATCAAATGAGCTTTAAGTGGCTCAGCTTTATACATGCACATAACCTACTGGCCCTGCTACAGGAACTTTTTATCAGTCCAAGATTTCCCAAATCTTAGGATCATTTTATAGTGTAAAAGAATGGCTTAGGAGGGAAGGGACCTCAGAGATCATTTGTTCCAACCTTCCTGCCACGGGCAGGGACACCTCTCAACTACACTTGGCTGCTCAAGGCCTCATCCAGCCTGGCCTTGAACAGCCCCAGAGTAGAGATATGCACAGCCTCACTGTGAAGCCTATTCCAGAGTCTCACCACCTTTGAACTGAAGAACTTCTCCCCAAGACTGAATCCAAACCTACTCTCCCTCAGCTTCAAACCATTCCCCCTTGTCCTGTTGCTAGAAAACTTCATGAAAAGCCCCTCTCCAGCCTTCCTGTAAGATCCCTTCAGGTACTGGAAGAGACAGCCCTGAGGTGCCTCAAAAGTCTCCTCTTCTCTAGGCTGAACAACCAAACTCCAGCTCCCTCAGCCTACCCTCACGGCAGAGGTGCTCCAGCCCTTGAATCATCTTTGTGGTCCTTCTCTGGACTCACTCCAACAGCTCTCTGTTCTTACTATGATGGGGACACCAGAACTGGATGCAGTATTCAAGGTGGGGGTCTCACCAGAGTACAGTAAAGTGGCAGGACCACCTTTCTTGACTTGCTAGCCACGCTCCTCTAGATGCAGCTGTTTGGCACTGCCAGCTCCAGCTTGGAGCACTCACTGGTGCCTACAATTGCACTAAATTGATGGAACAAGAATTAAACCTCTCTGTTGTGCTTCTAGACTCAGACTTCAAGTCAGCACAGGAGATGGAATGAGGAAGAGCGCAGCAAATTCTCCTGCCCCATGAACATGCAGGAAAACCATCTGGTGCTGGGGGCCTTGGATAGAAACCGAGCACTGCAAAACACTGAGTCCCACCAGGAGCAGGGTGCTGGGCTGAAAAAATGGCTACTCAAGAGTCCCGCTCCTCCCTTCTGCACCCTAAGCCGTGGACACACACAGTTCGTCACCTGTGCACGGAAATGAGAACTCAGAAGACAATTTTTTGTAGCAAGTGCTTGCAAATGAACTAGGAAGGTTTCAAGATCTGTGTTACTCCCCGGTGCCATTTGTTTCTATAACAAAACCCTTCCTTTAACCATGAATCAAATGATCCTTTAAAAATGTTGCCATGAATCAGTCAATGGGGTGATAAATCTGAATCATATAAAAAGAAAGCAGCCAACCTGTGTCACCAGCGTTAATCTTATGGTTTTAGTGGGAGGACCTGGTGCTGTTTCCTTTAGATTGTACTTGCTGACTACCAGTTTGCCCTCAAGAGCTCCAACAATTACTTTAAGGTTCCACTGTCCTGTACAACTGTAGTGTTTTAGAACTAACCCTCTAGCCTAATTTTAAATTACAAATATAGTTTAAACAAAATATAAACATAGAATAGTTTATATTCCATATATAATAGAATAGAGAGGTTCCAGAGAGGTTGAATAGAAAAAGTAGTAAAGAAGTAAACAGAATACTGGATGCAAAAGAAAAACAATAAATAAGTCTATATTATTCCATTTGCTTGCTGGTTTGTAAATAATTTGCTGTAGAAACTGTTCTTCCCATCCTTTTTTCTTCGTTGTTCTGGCTGCTGGCTAGTCCTTTGCATGGTTTTTCTGACCTTGGCTGAGACTTCTTGTTATAGCTAAGGAAATAGCAGCAGCGGGCCCTGATTTCTCTCTGGGGGGAGAGTTATTTCTTTGTTCCCTTGTCCAGAGGGGTGAGGGAACAATTTGAGTTGTTTTTGGGTTTTTTCTTCATTATTTCTGAACTGTAAATAATTGTAAATATATGTAAATACATTTTGTACCTATACATTGTATTTTACATTTTTAGAGTTGAGCCTGCTTTAAAATACAGCTTCGTTTTGCTTCCAAACCTTCTGAGCTAGTCTGGTGATTTTATTCTGGGGGTAAATTCAACCCACCACAACAACTCTTCTAAATGGCTTGTGACAAAAGAGGTGACTTGGGTAAGGACATTGTGACTACCACAAGCTATGAGTTTCACTTGCACAGCTCCACGTGCAAGAGCAAACAGAAGATCATCAATGCCTCAACCAGCTGTGCCGCCTCTTGTGAGCTATACAGGCTGTCAAGAGATGAAGGGCTGGCAGAGAGTACCCAGTGCTGGAAGGTAAACAGAGAACTTTTGACCAGAGCACAGCCCTTCTCCTCCAGAAAGAGAAGTCTTCCCTTGGAAACAGTTGGGAGAACATGTTTGCTCTTAGACTTACAGAATGGTAAGGTTGGAAGGGATCTCAAGGATCATCTAGTTCCAACCCCCTGCCATAGGCAGGGACACCTCCCACTAGAACAGCTCGCTCAAGGCCTCCTCCAACCTGGTCTTCAACACCTCCAGGGAGGGAGCAGTCAAAACCTCCCTGGGCAACCTGTGCCAGTGCCTCAACAACCTCACTGCAAACAACTTCCTCCTAACACCCAGTCTGAATCTTCCCTCTGCCAGTTTAAACCCATTGCCTCTTGTCCTGTCATTGCAAGACCTTGTAAATAGTCCCTCCCTAGCCTTTCTGTAGGCCCCCTTCAGACACTGGAAGGCTACTATAGGTAACACTTCAGAGAAAAAAGTTGATTTGAACTTAGAACATCCCAGAGGAACAGCTTTTTTACTTCTGCACATTTTGGAAATTAAAAGAACAAATTCAACAAGGTAAATAAGGAACCAATGGGGAAAAAGGCACCTCTAGGACTGGTTTTTTTGGTGGATCTTGTTTAAAGCAAACATAAACACCAGGAGTAACTTCTCATCTGCCACTTCCACAAAGATACTATTTTTTAACTTGCAGATGTATTAAATTAGATTCTTCACGCTTGGAATGCATTGCCTTCATCATTTTCTGCCCATTTCAGACTAATTCTACATTTTAAGCTGATGGTTATATGCTGCTCTTCTCAGTTTCTTTTCCAGTCTTGCTGTGTTTTGAGATGAGGTAGAGTACAAACAGATTTTGAAATGGAGCTGGGCAGTTTTTCAGATGTGACAGGACATTAAAGGAAGCAAACATTCAGGCAATTATAACTTTCAAGTGAAGTTGAGAGTCAAAGTTACTCACATGTTTCAAAGTCTTGATGAGTCAGACCCAGGGTTCACACTTTTTTTAAGGAGCAAACTTCACTGATAACAGCAAACTAAAGCTAACTCAGTGCAGTGATTTCTATGCTGCAAAACAAACATATTTAACTCTTATTTTGGTCTAACACCTGCAGATTGACTCGCAAATAGGTGCCAGCAACTGCTTCACAAACCCAGAAATCAGTTCCTGTGCTTGCACTGGAAATGTCCTTGCTCTGTTGCGACAAAAGGACCTCCCCTCATCGTGTAGCAGTCCCCTCACTCATTTAAAGATCTGTGACAAAATCTGTCTGTTGTTCTGGAGGATTGGGAAGAAGCTCTGAAATGCCCTGAGCTATGACTTTGAACAGTTTTGGTTTGAGTTGGATCAGCCTGTCAGTGACAACTGCTCCCCAGCTCGAGCAGGGGGTGAAGGACCCCTCTCCCAGGCAAACCCAGAAAGAAGCCAAACAAACACCACAGCAGAAGCGAATGCTTAGGGTCTGGCCTTGGAGCTGAGGGTATCTCACATTTGTTTGATGTAAAGGCAGCCCTCTCAGTCTGGGTGGCGGTGCCAGCGGAAGGCATTGGGAAGAGGAAGCTTTCTGGAAGCTATTTAGGAAGACCTGAGCGCTGTGTTCCTACCAAGAGTAAGACCAGCAAGAGGCAGAGGTTCCTCTTCCCCTTGGTACTACTGAAAACCTGGCTCTGGCAATTAATTTTAGTCTCTAGGCAGAACACCAAAAGGAACTGCTTAGCACAGCCTTAAAATTAACAATTCTGTGTTACTGCAATCACTGCGATCCTTTTGGAATTTAAAGCACTCCTTAGAGTAGCTACAATTAAAGGTACTTTATGAAAAACACCCTCTTTTATAAAAGCTCCGTGGGGTACTCTTTATGTGTTTCAAGGCACTGAAAATCAGACAGCAAGCAACGGCGCAACAGGAAACTTGACCGACTTTCCCTTCTTGTCACACGAACACACACCCTCCCCCCCCCCCC
>VWZE01011564.1:92577-109251 GCA_013396675.1 Eubucco bourcierii
GACAAGGGAGCGGCTAAATATCAGCAATTTGGTCATGGAACAGAGCAGCTGAACATGATTCAGTGTGACAAGAGGCACTGTGGTTTGGCTAAACCATTTCTCAGGGCACTTTGTAAGGAGGATCAGCAGCATTATTCCTTTAATAGCCATGTCTAATGCAATAGCCAGCTGGGTTTTGTCCCAGACCAAGGTATCAGCATCAGGTCAGAAGGTAACATTCTGTTTACACGATTATTTCCTAAAGCACTTATCTTCTCCTCGGTGTGAAAGTTGACTTTTCTGTTTGTAAGGAGGCCTAAAGAATTGAGGGAATGGGAAAAATTAGCTACACTGAGCTGGAGCTGAATGGCATTAAGTGGGAGGTCTGAGAAAGGCTGCGGTGGCGCTCAGCAGGACACCTTATTAGCCGCGTCATCGCAGTTCATTCAGGCAAGCCATACCAGTGTCACCAGCATTCCCACACAAAGACAAAGTTCTTCACACAGTCTATAAACATGCCTCCCTGGCCAATTCATCCTAACTTGACACCACTGAAAAGAGGGCCTTGAGGGGCTTTTTTCTTTTTCTTCTTCTTTTTTTTTTTTAATAAACACAACAATAACATAACAAAACGAAACAAAACAAAAACCTTGCAGCTCTGCCAGGCAGGCTGAATGGTGGAGAAGGAGGGAAGAAACAATCCAGAGGTCAAGCCATATTTTATTCAGTGAGCAAATTTTTATAATAACTGGATGTGTTTAAACTCAATCCTTGCCTATAAGAGCACTTCTGTCAGGCTCTCATGCAGCTCCAGAGGAAAGACTTTATCTTTCCACCACCTCTTTGCTGTCACACATCACCCTGCAGAGGAGTTAAAGGTCCAAAATCTGGTTTTACAGAGGGCATGTGGCTGCCTGTAGGAAATATAATTTCCTAAGAGCAGGAAAATCACAGTTAACCAGGCAGGGAGGAGAGGACAGCCCAGTGCAGCAATCATTTCTCAGGTTATGCTGCTTATCCTATCCTGTTCCCTGCTGACCTGATGAGAGCCTTGAACCACAGACCCAGCTTTGATTTGACTATGGCAAGAGTCACGCCATCCTGTGCCTCTGGCTGGAGTGGTCTCAGCTGGTTCAGGGACCACCACGGTGATGGAGCCAGCTGGGACACTGGCACCCTGGTTGTGTGCAGAGCCTGGACTTTCTGCCTGTGTCCCGTGTTTGGAGTCATTGCGGCATGGTCACTGAAAGGCTCCCAGAGCAATGGCAGTGCTGCTGGGCACAGCCAGACCCTGTGGGCAACAGGCTGGGACCTCATGGCCACACTTATGCAAAGGGCACACTGAACAAACATTGTCTTGAGAAGAGAGAATCTTACCCCAAAGAGGAATGGTTTGAAAGGGGTAACCCCAGAAAAAGTTGAATGTGAACTGACTGTCCCATGGGTGGGAGCCAAGAGCTGGTATGGAGGTAAACGGTGACCTATGGATAAGAAGGTTATGCACACTTTTTTCTGCCTAGGTTTGCAATACTAAATGTAGTAACAACTCCTGCAGTGACTTCTGGTGGAAAGCCAAGGAACAACGACAGTGAAGCCTGTCTTCTACTATAGTCATGTTAGGGAACTGCAGATCATGAGGTGAAAGGTTAGGTGCTGACTTACACAAAACCAGACACAGGCCTTTCAGACTTGTATCTTTTCTATCCTCACCACTTCTTTCTTCATAAGTTTCAGTTAAAGAGATCAGCTCACACACCTGTACCTCAAGAAACTGCCCATGGGGAATCACTTCCAGGAGAGGTTTTGGAGGAAGCTCTGAAGCTGACCCTGTCCTCTCTTCTGGGCATTGCCTCCTTCCTGTGGCATAGGTAGCACTCAGCTTGCACCATTCTGCACTCTCATATATTGATTTAGAGACAAATTCCCCCCAAATCTCCATCGATTCTGAACAGAAGTTACCTGGTGGCTGTCTAAGTCTGCCTCAAAGGACGTGAGGTAAGTGCCCTCATTGGTATGCCTAAGGTGTTGCAGCGCTATCATTAAAAAGATAAAGTTTAGCATATTTTTGTGCCTTGTTCTTTCTGATATAACAGCTAAAACCTATTAATAACACCAAAACATCTCAAAAGGTCAAGCAGCACACAGCAAGATGAAGGGAATTGTCAAGAAGCTCAGGCAATCATCTTAGCACTCAAGACATTTGCCAGGGCTGTTTAACTAATATGTGATGTTCACTTTTAATTTCAATATAGTGCCATTTGGGCAAAAATGTTCTGTTTTTTAATTAATTACAATGTCAGCAGCTATTAAGATTAAAAGAAAAGACCACATCAATAATAAATACTTAATCCAAAGAAAGGATTACAAGAAGAGCAATAAAAATCAATTTTTAGAGCAGGAAAATGGTGACTTTTTCCTCACTTGACTGGTATTTTCATTATATTGACAAACCCATGATCTTACCTGACACTGACATTCGCCTAATGAAATAGCAGCCATGTATAATGATGTAAGTACTTGTCAGTGCTGCTGCAGGAGAGTGCAGAGCTACGGCGCCGCTGCTAGCTTACAAACAAACTCTCCTGCTCTTCATCTGATGGAAGAGAAAACAGTAAGAAGGCACTGGGGAAAAAAAAAAAAAAGAAAAAAAAAAAGGCACATCTTTGTGGACCTTCCTTTATCAGGGAAGATTAAAATTCTTCCCTGTGACTTTTGGAACTGTTCGGTGTTGGTAGCCCACGGTCACAAGCAGGCAGCAAATACCTGCCCTGTTTTTACTGTATGAAGAATAAGATGCTGCAGTTCTTGCTTGTTGTTCTGCAGGGCTGGGATGTGGGGAGCAAAGCAAAAATCCTGTGTTCTCTGAGTGCTGCAAGAGCAAACGGCAAGCCAGAAAATAACAATGACAGGTGGCAAAAGCGTACTGACCTGTGGATACATTAAGGCTGGGAGAATTGGTCATTTTTGGTGACCAATCTGTAAGAATTCAGAAGAGAGGCACTGCATGTCCTGGTTGGTTCAGCAGTGGGAATAGTGGCGGAAAGGTTAAGAGATCTTGCTGGATTTCTATCTCAACAGGCTTGCCACAAGCATGGTGCTCAGCCCAGTCTCCTGTCAATTGCTGCATGGGTGAAGGAGACAGTGGGAAGCGATAGGACACTGGCGACATCGTGACACAGGGCACGACTCGTGACAGAAACCAGCATGCTGGGGAGGCAGGTTGGGGGGAGCTGTGATGGAGGACAGCACCAATATCTTCAAGGAAAACACAGGAAAGCCTGAACTGGCAGAGGACTAAAAGATGCAGAGGAAAGCTAACCAGCAGCATATTTTACACCCTCATTTGTCGGCCTGGATAGTTACCCCTTTGAAAATCACACTACAGTGGACTGCTGAGCTAAGGGAGGAAACAAATGATGGGTGACATGACAGAAACATTTGAAGTGCTAAAGAGAGGGCAAACCCACTACTTTCAGAAAAAGAACATGGCTACAAATTTAGAGCTGCCAACATCAGGTTTGAACAAAGCAAAACCTGGTGGGCACAGAGAGAGCAGGGCAGGAGTGAGAAACTGAACATCTTAGCTGCATCAAACCCCGCAATGATGGAAGGAAGACAACAAAAGTCTCCTGAGAGGTGGAGCAATTACAGCTCTTTAGCTGTCAGTCCATGAAGAACACCTACCAAGTCTGCCTACAACCACTTCAGCACTTGTACAGACAGGCAAGGGGCTAAAAAGGCTCTAACTTCCATCTGGGTATGTAGTTGTTTGGGACAAGGAGTGTCTTTTGAGGACAGAAGACAAAGCTCAGAGACAAGCAAGGGATCCTGCATTCCTAGAGGAGTGGAAATGCTGGGAGATGGCTACTTAGGTCCCAGAAGCTCAAAGAGGAGCAGGACATAGCTCTTTCCAACCGTTTCTGCGTTCTGTAACTATCTGCTCGGTAAATAAAATCACAACAGCAATTTGTTTTCATTTCTCTGCAAATGAATAAAAATTGGATCAACAGCCCATAGAGATTCTTCTTAATTGAATCACAGCTATCCTGGAAGATGATATGGCTGTATGACAGAATAGCTTGGAAGACACAAACCACAACAAATGCTGATGCGAGTGTCACCTTTAGCAGGACACTAATGACCGCTCTTTATCCAGCTCCAGACTCTCTAAGGAACAAATTACAGGAAGAAAGAGGAATTAAACTGGATGAGAATGTGACACCCTCTGCCCATTCTCATATAAAGCTGTTTTCAGAGCAGGATCGTGCAGACAACAAGTCACTTGTGCCATTTCTGTTGTAAGAGGTGTTCTCTCTTTTCAGCTGTCTATGTTCAGTGGCACACTGCCTTTCTACAGCAGATCTCCTCATGCCTGCAGTCACCCCAGCTACATTGTGCCAGAACAACACAGCAGCCAATGCACACAGCTCCAGGAGAACCTGATGCAGGAAAAGAAATGAAGAGTTAGGATAAAGCCCTTGTGGCAGATGAGGTGCAGGCTCAGAGTGCCAAGCAGAAGTGGAATTCCTCAATATGACTCAACAGCACAGGGCAGTGAGCCTGTGATTTGGAAAAGAACTATCCAAAACTTCTCCTGGACACCTCAGAGTTTTGATTTTCATCATTTCTTCTGAAAGAGTCACAGCTCCATTCATATTTGGCAAGGTGAAGAGTGACTTAGTGTGTCCACACTGGGTTTTAAGTGACACCTTTCTACATGCTACATGCAAGTTCTGGATTTTGGACTGCTGATTCTCCAGCTGGATCTTGGCTTCCAAACCTGCTACTATTTATACAGATTTCTTTTTTATCCTGAGAGAAAAGCCAGATCATTAATTTACTATGTTGAATAATAAACGTTGTAAATTTATTAATAACCCACTTGATTACCAATTAATGCCACAAAAGAAAAAGGGGAGGGGGAAGGAGCCCCCCTCAAAAAAATCGAAATGAGAAGAAAAATTACTCACTAGGACAATCAGCAATCATCTTGCAATTACTATGGAAATGTATTGATTGTGTCCTTAAAATGATAACCTTGCACATTTAGAGTGCATAAAAGTAAAAAAAAAAAAAAATCTGCTAAAAACGTAAGCTAAATAAAATTCAAGATGTGTTTGTGCAAAGAGGAAGGATACAGGAGCTGAATTCTTGACAGCAGCATCAAGCATTCACAAGCTGGAGCCAGCAGAAAAACGAGGAGCGAGGGAAAAGTGTCTTTTGTATGTGACAGGTTGAAAGTAACAAGACAATTTTGCTGGATTTACTCTTTAAAGAGCATATTATACAAACACGCTAATTTTGAGAGCACTTAACCTCAGTTTCAAGCAGGGGGGGAGGGATGGTTGAATATTAACGAGGTGAGCCTCCAAGAGTGCAATGAAAAGCTGCCTTTTTTTTTTTTGAATGTGATCTGGGGTTTTAAACCTTTGTGGGAAGACATTTGGCTGGAAGGTTTATTTGCCTGGAAGCACATTCTACCCCAGTACACAGAAACCCACTAAATGTTTCAAGGCATATGACTGCAGAGACTTTTCACTTGATGTCTGAAGTTGCTGTTGAAAGGAAAAAAAAAAAATTGAAAAATCCAAATACCACACCCACATCCCCCTCCCCTCCACCCTCTAAATGAGCTACTCCTCGGATCTTCTCAAATGACCCAGATCTTTAGAGTGAAGTTTTCCTTTGCCTAGAAACTAAGTGGCTTTTCTTTTGCTCATTCAGCTGCTAGTTCTGGGAAAAGCCCAAAGAGAAACATTTAGATTGGAGGGGTCTTTGAGAAGATGTGACAGTTGACTGATGAGCATCCATAAAATGACAAAGAATAGTTGTGTGGAGCCGGTGCATCACATCGCCTCTCCCTGGGAAACTAATTGCTCTGAATTGTTAATAGTAACATTATTTTTCTGGCAATCATTTCTTTTGAATACCCAAAATGAGCATGAAACAGCTCCTTTGACCGGACATAAAAGTTAAATGTCCCAATGTTGATCAAATTAACTTCAGCTATGTGACAATGGACTATATTTGTGAGAAAATAATGAAGGGCACAAAGGGGAGCTTTATGCCAAGATTTCACAGTTGTAATGTAAAAATGTTTCTGTTGAACTAGGCCAGGGAACATTTCAATAGGGAAACAGAAGAGCACTGTCACTTTCTTTAAAAAAAACACATTCATTTTATGGATCTGAATGCTCCAGATAATTTCAGGAAGTTTAAATGGCTGGCACACCAAGAGCAACAGTATCAGGCTAACATCTCACGTCCTGGTCCTTCGCAAACACTCTCTTAAGGCTTTTGAAGCCCCTCTCCTGCAGCTCCTGCTCACTCCCCAGCGGGGTTATGGAACTCAGTGGACACGGCTCCCCAGGAACAGGGCTGACACATCAATGTGGTTAATTAACATGGCATATGCACAAGCAGGAGTTGCAGCAGATGTATGAAAGGCTACACTAAAACGTAAACTACGTTTCCTCTCTGTTTCTCATGTGCAGCTGAAACCCTCCAGCTTCAGAAAACACAAAAATGCAAGTATTATGCAAACAGGGATAAGTGGGCACGGGGAATGATTCAAAACAAGCCTGGAAGAGTTCCTTCTGCCTCACAAAATACAAAGCAGGTGCTCACGTTTTCTTTATAAAGCCGATTTGGTGATGACCACATCTGTGTCTACCTGGAACAACGTAACTGACCTCTGGGAATTTAGTTTGGATTTCCATCAGTGTCGGCAGAGCCTCCTCACACAGACACTGATTTTCTACATATGTGGTGTGCCTATATTTGTAAACATACAAGCAAATATTTGCTTAACACCCGTGTGACTCCGGCTCTCCCAGTCTGTAAAGAGTCCATCTAACATCAAATTTCATTCACACTGCTACATGACAAATGCTAAAACCAATCTGGTTTGGCAGATCCCAGTCAGCTGTATTTAAAAGCATCCCCCTTGCTACAGAGTCCACTTTTAACCTCATTTAAAGCTAAACCACTTCAGAACACTGCTGTTAAGATTACAGCAAGTTCTTCTACTCTCCAAACATGTTATTATGAAAATTAATAGACCTTCTCAAGAGAAAAAAATCAGTGGCAGTTTTGAATCATTCATTTGACATTTTCCCCTTAGTTCTTCCCCCCAACCCCTTTCCAACTCAATAACATGAAGATGTTGTGCAGATCAGTGCCTATGTGTTAAAACTACGCTGTCAAGACAATTCTGGGGAAACTGCCTTCCCTGTTGATTTTAGCAGTTGCACTAATTCGTTTGGGCTTTATTTGCAAACTCTCTTTCTTGTATTCCAAACCCCTGTGATATTTGGCCATACATGAAAAGGCTGTTACCTAATTCATGTTTATGAAGATGCAGCGCGAACAGAACCGGGCTTTCACTGACTCCCACAGTGACCTAAATCAACTGTGAGAAGGTGTTTCTGTTTCATTCAGTGAAGGTTTAGCTCATTAAACTGTTTTCCTTCTCAGCATTGTTCACTGGGTTTGAACTGCATTGCTGTTAAATGCTCTTTAGCAGTTTAAAGGCTTTAAAGGAAAAGACTTATCAGTCTCTGTTTTTTACAGCACTAAATCTGCATTATTAGTTCATGCAGATAAGGGGATTTAAAAGCTCAGCTTGAAACCTCTCTCTTCTGTATTTATCTGACACTGCATAGTTCCAGTAGCTCAGCTGGAAATGTAGATCTATGAAGCTTTAAAGAGAGATTAAAGCCAAGAAAAGAAGTACTTTTTCCCCTATAGACGTGCTCACTTTCCCTTTTCCTACTGTCTGAAGGAGTGATGGCAGACAATGGTCAAAGATGGTTCCCAAAACCCTCTGAATGGGGACACTGTTGGTGGTAGCATTCATTCAAAGTGAGCTTCAGTGTATTGTCCTCCCCAATCAGCAGATCAGAATAGAGTTTGCTGGTGGCTGCCAAAAGGTTAGCAGTGCCGATGAAAGGGGTTTCCCATTATTCACTGCTCCTACAGAAGTCCCCCTTTGTGCCATCAGCCCATCACTTCACTCTGGAGGTCCGGATCTGCGGCTGGCTGCGCGCTCAAAATGGACAATGCAGCTGAATGCGCCTCCCAGCAGCGGCCGGCACCCGGAGCCCACCGCCCGTTTCTCTGGGGACGGCCGAGCCGGGGCAGGTTTTGGCACTGTCACATTTTAACGATAGACCATCCTGACACCCCTGACCCACCGCTGACACTAACACTGCACCCTTACTGCCTGCCCCTTGCCAGGGCATCGTGGGAGGTCCCGGGCCAAATTAGCTAATGAAGCACAGGGCGCGCCGCGGGCCAGCCGGCGATCGGCAGCGTGAACCCTCCTGCCAGGTCTGCCGCAGTGCCCTCAGGGAATCATAGAATGGTAAGGTTGGAAAGGACCTCAAGGATCATCCAGTTCCAACCCCCTGCCATAGGCAGGGACACCTCCCACTAGTACAGCTCACTCAAGGCCCCCTCCAACCTGGCCTTCAACACCTCCAGAGAGGGAGCAGCCACAACCTCCCTGGGCAACCTATGCCAGTGTCTCACCACCCTCACTGCAAACAACTTCCTCCTAACATCCAGTCTAAATCTCCCCTCTGCCAGTTTAAACCCATTGCCCCTTGTCCTGGCATTGCAAGGCCTTGTAAACAGTCCCTCCCCCAGCCTTCCTGTAAGTCCCCTTCAGATCCTGGAAGGCTACTATAAGGTCTCCTGGAAGCCTTCTCTTCTCCAGGATGCACAGCTCCAGCTCTCAGCCTGTCCTCATAGCAGAGCTGCTCCAGCCCTTTGATCATCTTCGTGGCCTCCTCTGGACTCCCTCCAACAGTTCAATGTCCTTCCTGTGCTGGGGAAGGGAGAGGCCAGAGGAGCCAAACGAAAATCACATAACGAGGGGCCTTTCCCACACTGTTCCATGGCAACAGGGCTCAAAACTCTCTCTCTGCCTGCACCTGGATCTCCGTGTCCCCTGAGCAAGGGGTCTTCTATAAGCCACAGCAGGCTACCTGTGTGCAAACCTGACCACAGTTCCCCCAGCTTCTTCTGATGGTTTCAACAGGTTTTACAAGTGGCACAAAGAAGGCACACTGGATTTTTTTCTTCTTTGTCCTTGTATCACCCCCAAAGTGAAAACAAATGCCAGTTCTAGAGAAATTCTTCCTCAGCCCTCTGCTGTGGCGCACAAGAGAAGCACTGCTCTGTAGGTGGAGAAGTCTCCTGCTCCAGTACCTTGCCTGTCTTTAAATAAGATTAAACTTAGAGAAAGAAATAAGAGGTTGCAAGCAAGAGCCATAAGGAAGAGATCCATCAAACCCATCCTTTTTTCCAGCTCCTTAGTCTCATCACATTGTTTTGGTTGGAAGAGACCTTTAAGCTCATTAAGTCCAACCCAGCACTGCCAGGTCACCACTAAACCATGGTCCTCAGCACCACATTCTACCCAGCTTTGAAATGCCTCCAGGGATGGGGACTCTACCACTGCCCTGGGCAGCCTGGGCCAGCCCTTGACAACCCTTTTGGGGAAGAAATTGTTTCTCATGTCCAATTTAAACCTCCCCTGGTGCAGCCTGAGGCCACTTGCTCTTGCCCTGTCACTCGTTATTGGGGAGAAGAGACCAGCCCCCACCTGGCTCCAACCTCCTTTCACAGAGTTGTAAAGAGCCAGAAGGTCTTCCTCCGCTCAGCCTCCTTTTCTCCAGACTCAACACCCCATTCATTTCACTTCAGCTGCTCCTCACAGACCCGTACTCCAGACCCTTCATCAGCTTTGTTGCCCTTCTCCAGACCTACACCAGCCCTTCTTGGAGTGAGTGGCCCAAAATGTAACCCAGAATTTGAAGTGTGGCCTCACCAGTGTCTGGTACAGGGTGGTCCTGCTGGCCATACCATTGCTGATACAAGCGCCACGATGCTGGTGGCCTCCTTGGCCACCTGTGCACATGCCAGTTCATATTCAGCTGCTGCTGACCAACAGTCCCAGATCCTTTCCAGCCACTGTGCCCCCACGTGGAGATTCAAAGGGGTTGTTGTGAGCCAAGTGCAGGACCCAGCATGTTGCCCTGTTGAACCTCATACCCTTGGCCTCAGTTCATGCATCCAGCCTTGACCGAGGTCTAAGTTACGCTGATCCAAGACTCAGCAGGAGCCCAAATCATTGCTTCCCTCCTCTCAGAAAGCTTCTGTCACTGAAATGGCACCCACTGCCGGCCTGTGATAGGTGGTGGGCTGGGGCTCAGCACCTTCCTTCTGGGTTGGGCCTGCCCATGCTGCAGCACTTGGTGCCCACAGCAGACCAGCCGAGCAACCCCAAGGCCACACCTTGCTATGGGAAAGGGGACAGCATCTCATGCTATGAGATGTGGCTGCAGAGAGTTCTCAGAGCCTGGCACCCACTGGCACTCATGGTACTGCTGTGTCATGCCAGGCAACAGGACCAGGGCAGAAAACAGTACACAGGGTGCTCTGTTTCTGTCTTTTCCAGCCTGAACAGTTTGTTTCGAGCACCACCTCATGTCACAGCTCACTGGGAGTCATGACTGCTTTCCAGACACTCTTCATAGCTGCCTGTCTCAGGCAAACACCACCAAGCCAGGCAGTGTCTCCTGAGAGAACCCCTCTGCCAGTGCATGTATGGTCATGCAGAAACTATGATTTCTCTTTTTTTTCTCCTGGCTTTGTAACTGCTAATTAGGTCAGCTGTAAATTGTTGGGTATTCTGGGACCATCCTCTGTACTGTACCAATCTGCACAGCTCTGTCAAACTATTACAAACCATGTCACTGGTGACAGCGATGGCTGCACACAAGTGCTGTGCTGCCTGGTGAAGACGAGCTGTGACTGAGCTCAACTGAGACTCAGACTCAGGTTCGTCAGGGCTGAATGTCAGGAGGCAGGAGCTGGCTAAGAGAGGCTGAGGAAGCTGGATTTGGTCGGTAGAGGCTGAGAGAGCATGATTTGGTCACTGCACAGAAAGGATGTCTACAGGAGCAGCTTGCTGCCAGCATCATCTATCTGGTAGTTACTGAGCCAGGCTGTTCCCAGCAGTACACACACCAGAAGGTGAAGGGCAATGGACACAAACTGTTTCGAGGGAAATTCTAAGCAGGGATTAGGGAAAAAAAGCCTCACAATGAGCACAGTCAAATACAGTAATGGGTGAGTCAGAGAAGCTGGAAACCACCCTGCATGGAGATTTACGAAGCTCACCTGGATGAGCCTTGAACAACCTGCTGAGGATGATCTAGGAACTTGCAGAGGTTCATTCCAACTGGAATCACTCTATTATCCTATAACTGAAAACAAACTGGAATGGCAGCTTTATAAGACTCCATACAGATTAAAAAGAAGGAAATCTACCTAACAGGTTTAACAATAGACCTGCTTTTTGCTCTACAGATTGTGGTGACCCCAGACAGATTCTCTGTTCTTAGTAGTTTAGCTTAAAACCTTAAGTGTCATAAAGTGATCCATGATTGGCAACTTCTGGAGAACACTGGTAAGAAGTGATCATCTTCAGTTCACAGCATAAATTCTTCTCCATTTCTGAGTGTGCCTTTGGAAACATTTTTCATAGGATGCTTTTGAAGAGAGCAGATGGAAAGAGGCCAGGAAAGGCCAATACATACCTATCAAGTACATAGCCCAGAGCCTTATGCCGTATTCCTGAGTAAATCGATGGGCTTGTTTCCCAAGCAATTAAATTGGAAGCATCATGGAAAAGATGAATGTTTACCAAGTCAAAGGCACTATGACAAAAAAAAAAAAAAAAAAAAAAAAAAAAAAAAAAAAAAAAAAAAAAAAAAAGGGAAAAAATAATAAAATGATTCAGGATAAAAGAAAAACACATTTGTTGCATCAGCAAAGCATTCAACATTATAACACTATTCTCCTTAATGTTTACTCACGCAGGCAGCGCACATTTAGCTATCAGAAAATCATTGAAGACCATTATCAAACTTTTGACAACTCGCCCATGGGTAAGCCTGCCTCTAGGCTTTAGTTGCAAGCACAAGTAAGATGGAATGACAAGCTGTGTGCTGGTGACAATTCACAGAAGCCAAGCAGTAGCCTCTCTCACTGCAGTATTTTTTTCAAACAAAACTGAATGTGTGAACAAAGAGCTTTGAGTTTATAAAGCTGTAGCCAAACACCTGTGGAACGGTGGCTTTACAACAAACAACATAAAAAAGTTACTGACAGGAGAACTTTATTAAAGAGTAAATTGTATCACTGCAACACCTCATCTGTTCCTGCGTGGAGAACACCAAGGCAGTTGTGGTCAATCTGCACAACGCTTGCACTTGAGAAGAGTAGGACACAGAAGTTTAACTCTGTGCTGGTCGAATCAGAGAATCATCATATTGCTTCAGTTGGGAAAGACCATTAAGGTCATCAAGTCTAATGGTTAGCCCATCACTGCCAGGTCACCACTCAGCCATGTCTCCACGGCTTTGAAACCCTTCCAGGGATGGGGACTCCACCACTGCCCTTTCTGGGAAGAAATTGTTCCTAATGTCCGAACTAAACCTCACCAGTGCAACTTGAGGTTGTTTCCTCTTGAGGTTGTTTCCTCTCGTCCTATCACTTACTACTAGGGAGAAGAGATGTTTAAAACTCTACCATCTCATTGTTTATTGGTTGACGGGACCTGGTGACTTAACGATGAGCCCAGAATACTTGCAATAGTATTTTTTTCACTTTTAGCAACCCACCCCACTCCATACCCTCAACAAAAGCCCCTCAAACAAACCAGTGTATGCAGGAATTCCTGCACTGAGGGACTGAAGGGAAGCTGTCTCCTAAGAAGCACCAAGAGGGATAATTGAAGGACAGTACCGACAAGGTTCTGTTTTGGACAGGAGGCCACTAATACCTGAATTTACCAAGGGGAAATCACGCTTGACTAATCTGATGGTATTTTTATTTGTTTTGGGACATGATCTGCTAGACAGCAGCCCTGTGGAGAGGGATCTGGCAGTCCTGGTGGACAACAAGTTATCCATGGGACAGCAATGTGCCCTTGTGGCCAAGAAGGCCAATGGAATCCTGGGGTGCATTAAGAATGTGTCCAGCAGATGGAGGGAGGTTCTCCTCCCCCCCTACTCTGTTCTCGTGAGACCTCATCTTGAATACTCCGTTCAGTTTTGGGCTCCCTAGTTTAAGAGGGACAGGAATCTGCTGGAGAAGGTCCAGCAGAGGGCTACAAGGATGATTAAGGGACTGGAGCACTGCCTGATGAGAAGAGGATGAGGGACCTGGGGCTGTTTAGTCTGGAGAAGACAGAGAGAAGATTGAATAGATGTTTATAAATATCTGAGAGCTGGGGGTCAGGAGGGAATGATAGGTTCTGCTCACTTGCTCCCTGGGATAGGCCAAGGAGCAATGGAGGGAAGCTGCAGCACAGGAGGTTCCACCTCAATGCAAGAGAGAACTTCCTTACTGTAAGGGTCACAGAGCACTGGAATAGGCTCCTCAGAGAGGCTGTGGAGTCTCCTTCTCTGGAGACTTTGAAGGCCCCTCTGGATGCGTTCCTCTGTGATCTGAGCTAGATTATGGTCCTGTTCTGTTGGGGGAGTTGGACTTGATTTCTTTGGGTCCCTTCCAACCCCTAACATCCTGTGATCCTCTGACCTGTAGATAGTGGTGTTCCCCATTAGCTCCTATGTGTGCTAAAAAATCTTTGGCACTTCCTTTTTGAGGGCACAGAGAAGACAAACACCTCCTGTTCAAAAGGAGTCTGCAGCCTGCCAGGAAGGACACAGAACAGACACAGGCAGAGAGAGGAACCAAGCAGAAACCTGAAACAGAGTCAGAAAACAGATGTGGACACAGCAAGAAGTGGCAGTCAGAACAGCAAAACCACCATTATGATAGATGTGTCATCAAGCAGGTGGCAGAAATGCCTCTTCCAGGTCCTGGGAAGGGGTATGACACAGGACCAGTGTACCTTGCTTGGTGAACTCACAGTGATGATAAAATAGCCCTACTAACCTTTGTATGCATTCATAGATCTAGGTACATCATTAGTACCTCACTGCAAAGCATAACCTGGAGATGATGGTTTGAGATGCCTATTCCTGTCTGCCTGAAGGATGACCTGAATGAATCCCAGCAGGACAGGGAGAAGAGGCCCCAAGTCACAAGTTCAGTTCCTATGTGAAGGCATCTACACTCCATCCCCATCTGCCTAAAAACTGCTTGTTCTTAACACTGCCTAACAAAGGACCTTCCACCTACAACTTCCCCATCTTGAAATTAAAACTGTCATCATGTTACCAGTTTTCCTGGCAATGAAACTGATTTCCTCCTGTCCTTCCTGCAGTGAGACAGACCGTAACCAGTCTCCCAGATGTGGCAAGTTGAATTTTTTTCAGCTCCTGCTCACATATTCCTGTCACTCTTGACTGCTGCTCTTCCTCCAGCTTAGCTGAAGCACGGCACTCAAAACAGGGCAAGGTACTCCATCAAAGGCCTTGGCAGCACTCAATTAAATAATTACCATACTTCTACCCCTTCATGTCCTTCACATGATGTATCTATTAACACATCTCACTAAGACAATTGTGACCTGAATTCAGCTTCTCCTCCAGCATGGAGCTGCATTGAAAGCAGTGTGGGTAGCAGGTTGAGAGATGATTCTACCACTCTGCTCTGTTCTGGTGAGACCTCACCTTGAGTACTGCATCCAGCTCTGGAGCCCTCAGTGCAGGAAGAACATGGACCTGATGGAGCAGGTCCACAGGAGGGCCATGAAAATGTTCAAGGGGCTGGAACACCTCTCCTATGAGGACAGGCTGAGGAACCTGAGTTCGGCCTGGAGAAGAGAAGGCTCTGGGGAGACCTAACAGCAGCCTTCAGGACCTGAAGGGGGCCTGCAAGAAGCCTGCAGAGGGACTGTTTCCAAAAGCCTGCAGTGATAGGATAAAGTGCAATGGCTTCAAACTAGAGAAGATTTAGATTGGATGTTAGGAACGAGTTCTTTACCATGAGGGTGCTAGAACACTGGAAAAGGTTGCCCAGAGAAGTGGTTGAGACCCCATCCCTGGAGGTATTTAAAGTCGGGGTGCACAAGGCTGCGAGTAACCTGATCTAGTGGAGGATGTCCCTGCTGACTGCAGGGAGGTTGGACTAGATGACCTTTGGAGGTCTCTTCCACCCCAAACCATTCTGTGATTCTATGGGTATTGAGGTGGTTATTCTCAGTGCTACACTTGTGCTTCTGAATCCTCCTCTAGAGGTGCAATGCTCTGCACTTCCCTGACTTGCATTCTCTACCTTCACTAAAATACCAAAACGATTTTCAGTGCTGATTCTGACCTCTGTCTCACTAGCAAGCATCCCCAGGTTGGTGCTACAGCTGTATATTATGGATGTACTCCCTGCTCCATCCTCTCTACCACACACAGACAATAAATGTGAACTCTGTTTAAGACTGCAAAGCAGTCAGGGGACTACCTGACAGCTGTTAACACAATAACACTAAGAACTATTGGTACAGAAATAAGTAACTCACCTGCACACCCTTTAGTCAAGATACTAAAAAAAATGTAAGCCAGAGAAAGGTGCATCTAGTTACACATTTTATTGTTTTGGTTTGTTGTTTTTTTTTTTTCCCCTCCTTAAAATGAAATCTCTGAGTGCCCTGAGATTCCTCAGTTCTACATTTACATTTACACTAAAGAAGAACAATGGATATGAAAATCATGGATTCACAAAGGAACTTAAGCAGGGCAGATCATGAAATGACAGAGGAGGAAAAAGAAGAGTTATCTGAAATCTTTTAAAGCCACTTTTTGGGGGGTTTTGGCAGTCCTCTATTTTTTTGCATGAGGAGTTGTTCCATCACAATGTTTTCCTAGGCAGGGAAAATTAATGGCTTCCTTCAAGGCTGCACACAGAGGTGTTAACAAGTCTCCTGGCTCTTATTTCTATTGAACTGTTGGCAGGGAGAAATGTATAGATCAAAAGTCATGGTTATGAATATGGCCTGAACTGCTCATATGAATTTAAACACTGATCATACCATGAACACACTAGGCATTTGGATCTAATGAGGAGTATTTTCTACCCCTTGTCTTTTCCATAATGTTTCACCTCAGTTCTGCAGAAAGAGTTCACAGTTCCTTGCCCCTTCAACTTCTCTTTGGGAAAACCTGAGCTCTCATCAGATCCTGTGGCTCACAATCACAGGCTGTTCCAGACAAAAAGCACCTATCACAGGGATGGATCAGAAAAAGTTGTGAGCCTCCTCACTCCCCTCACTTCCCAATATTCCCTCAGGACACAGAAGTGTAGTATATCATCTGATAAGAACATCCAGCTACAGGCTGCTCCTTCCAAGAACTCTCCTTTTCTGGTATCAGGTTTTCAATCTATCTCTGAAGAGCATTTGGGTTTTTTCCTTGGAAAGGCCTAAGAAGAAAATATTTTTTCCTGCAAAGGGGAAATCAAGAGGACAGAATGGACAGACCTTGGAAAAGGCATGATATGGGAGGAAAGCTGCACCCTCAGCAAGTTTGCAGATGACACCAAGCTGTGTGGCACAGTCGACTTGCTAGAGGGCAGGGATGCCATCCAGAGGGACCTGGACAGGCTGGAGAGTTGGGCCCAGGCCAACCTGATGAAATTCAACAAGGCCAAGTGTAAGGTCCTGCACCTGGGTAGGCACAATCCCAAGCACAAATACAGGCTGGGTGGTGAATGGCTGGAGAG
>VWZE01011565.1:1292-14101 GCA_013396675.1 Eubucco bourcierii
CATGTTTAAGGACCAAATGTTATTGGGAAGGCAGAAAATACAGTTAACACAGTATCACAGAGCCAAAAGAGTAAGACTGTGAGCTTGAGAAAAGATGTATCAACTTCAGTAAAAGAGAGAACAGATCCACATCTAAAAGGAAACATGGGTCTACAGGGACATAGGAAAGCTAGAGCAGAGAAAAAATGAGCCTCCCAGAAGTGCTTCCCAACACCAAGCCAGAATGATGTGGTCACAGTAAAAGTAGGTCATAAAAAAAAGAATTCTTTACTAGCTCACAGCTGTATATTATCTGTAAAAAGCACAGAAAGTACTGACTATGAAAGGAAGATCCTTATCTGCAATATCTCTTACCTTGTTTCAGCTGAATACATTGAAAAGTATTGAAATCCTCAGTAATAAAATAGTCACATTTTCTCAAATCTCAGACAAGATATTCTGAGGTATTTGTGGTAGTTCAACCTCAGAGAGAAGTATTAGGAAGATTAAAAAAAAAAAAAAAATTGGCTGAAAAACAACCAGGAAAAGAAACATACAAAATAAATTAAAAAAAAGCACTTTAAAAAAATTTTAAAAAACAAACAACAAAGAAAAACCTAATTAAGCAGTCGACACAATGTGTTACAAAGACTGTAGCCTGAAGAAGTAAAACTCATATATATTAATATGTACCAGTGTCTAACATTTTCAATTGACTGTCTCTAAGATTTGGCAGGCAAGATTTTGCCAAACACTAGGCAAAACATTTGAGGTTCTATGTACATCAGCAGACCTGTAAATTTTGTCCTATTTTCTGTCTGTAATTATACTGAGATAGCTACAATACAGCTGTAAGCACTATGGGGGGCAAAAAAAAAAATAATTAAAAATAGTTAAATAATGTTCTCCTGATGTGATACTAATAATCAGTTATGAATTATTAGTATTAATATTTTAATGTTCTCCTGATGTGATACTAATAATCAGTTATGAATTATTAGTATTAATATTTGAAGGAATTGTAATTTTTATTATTCATATTTTTTAAATCAGGAAAATTCCCTGAGGTTCTTTGAACTTTTGGTTGACAGGAAATAGCTGCACAAAGGATATTTAGGAACACAGAATTAAACAGTTTAGATAATCAGAACTTGGAAAATAGGAACACAAAACCAGGAAAAACTCTTAACTGTGCTTATAGAGGCTTAATATCAACTCTAGCATATGTACTCACGACGCCTTGGTCCCTGAGTAAGTTTCCAGTACAAGAATGATTCCAAAACTCACGATAATGATTCTGCAATAAAATACAAAATATTCCGGGTAGAGGGAAAGAGAGAGAGAGTGTTGAGTTGCAAACGAGTCAGTCAGTTGTCCCAATCCGATATCGGGAGGGTTTCTCGGGCAATCCCAAGAGTGAGACACAAATGAGGTCAAATGTTGTACAACTTTTTGAACATTATTTGCTACCACACCCAAGAAGAGCAATAGGACAGAGGGAAAAAGAGAGAAGAAAGTTAGAATCCCTAAAGCAAGAGACCCATAGAAAACGCAGCTAGGTACCACCACCACAGAGGGATGAAAAATCCACGTTCCAGGCTCCGTTGAAATCCCCAGCTACCAGATATTTTCCTCTCTGTTGAAGTCTCTTCTCTGTCAATCTTTCTTTTTTTATTTTCTTCTTCTTTGATTTTCTTCTTTCTCTTTCTATTTTCTTCTTCTAATTTGAGGAGTACGCAGTTCATATTTTTATAGTCCCTGTAAATAGTCAGCGTCGCCTTCTGTGGTTAGCTGTGTGGTTTCTCATCCTGCTCAACATCCTCTTTTTACTCTTTCACCATCGCGTACTTCCTTCTTTTGCCCTTTTCAAGGTCACTTCACAGGCAAAGTCTCAATGTTTTGGGGTGCTCACTACCACTAGGTTGTACCTACGACCTGAAAGAAATTCTTCCACAAGTCCCTTAAGCAACTCATGTCTGGTCAGCAATCTTTTGTAATCCTTTCTTAATACAAGAGTTTATTAGGGACTACCCATAAAACGTACTCTCCCCCACCACAACAGGATGCTAAGGCCAGGAATTGGTGGTCACCAGGTAGCAATGTTGAGACAGAGTCCAAGGAGCTCCTTACACCAGTGTAAATCGCAAACACATGGCCACGAACAATTCCCAGTTAACTAGCCACTAACAGATACTGCAGAAAGGCTTGCAGTATGAAAAGACAATGATGCAGGAAAAGCAACGATGCAGGAAAGGTAGCGATGCAGGAAAGACGCGGTTTCTAAATCACCCCCGATTAAATAGACAATTTTGAAAATTAAACTGGCCAATAGGCATTATCATCATTGTTGTGCCCAATAAATTCAAAACTTTGTGGTTTGTGTGACCACGCAGGCACATTGAGGGGCTGCACGATACACCTGACATGTGGTACTAAACTCCTAACCTCAAGGTTTTGCTTGCTCAATCTGCTTGACTCCCAGAATCCCCACAACAAGAGGAGGAAAGCAAGGGTTTAGACTGACCTGGCAAGATTTATGCCCTACCAGGACACCTCCGTGGTATCTTTGTCTTTAAGCCGCAAGGACTCAGATTTGATGGATGGACTACCTGGTGGATAAGAAATTGCATTATTTCACTCAAAAAATAGCAGTGAGTGGTTCAGTGCCCAAGTGGAGACAAGTGACAAATGTTCATGAACTATTTTATCAGTGCTATTTAAAACCTTTGCCAGTGACATGGACAGTGAGCTGGTTTGAGGCTAATTGGAGTATTTTAATGGGGAAAACCATATTAAAGACTGAGAAAGGAAAAACAATGGTGATGTCTACTTCACTCATAGGCTTGCTGAGATGGATAAGACTAGAGCACAAAACATAGATAAGACACTCGGGCTCAGACACTCTCGGGCTGTCTAGCTTCTTGCCTTCTCTCTGCTGAGTAATCTCACTAACCACTTTTCTTCTAGCTCTCTGGTCAATCCTCCAAACTCACCTTGTGCATAAGGCAAACCTTGAGGTAAGGTATAGAGGTGGGGAGAAGGTGAAAGAGTGGTTGAAAACCCCTCCTGAGGTCTCTGGGAGGGGTGTTGTGTTTCTGTATTACCTTTAACTTGTATATTTCCGTAAATATTCAAGTACGTTGTGTATATTTCTGCTTGTATATTGTGCTAAGCTGTAAATATAGCTTCATTCCTTAGCTTCCAGCCATCTGAGCCTAGTCTGGGTGATTTTACAAAGTTTGGGGAGCAGGTAACTCCCAAACCATCACAGACAATCAGCAGCAAGTTGGCTGATGACACCAAGCTGTGTAGAATGGGTGTCATTCAGAAAAACTTTGACAAACTTGGGAGGCAGACCAATGCCAACCTCATAAAGTTTAACAAAACCAAGTGCACGATTGGGCCAAACTCAAGTACGAACACAGGCTGGGCAGAGAAGAGATAGAGAGAAGGTCTGACGAGAGGGACTTGGTGATGCTGGCTGAGGAAGCTCAGCATAAAACAAAAATGTACACATGCAACCCAGAAAACCAACCATATTGTGGGTTACATCAAAAGAAGCATGGCCAGCAGGTCAGAGGAGGTAACTCCTTCCTGCTATTCAGATCTTGTGAAACCTTACCTGTAGTACTGTGTCCAGGTCTGAAGCCCTTAGGACATGGAACTGTTGCAGAGGACCCAGAGGACAGCAATAAAGATGATCAGAGGACTGGAACACCTCTTCTACAAGGACAGGCTGAGAGAGTCAGATCTGTGCAGCCTGGAGAATAGAAGGCTCCAGACAGACCTTATATGAGTTTTCCAGGATGTGAAGGGAACCTACAGGATATAGAGAATAGCTGGAGAGGGACTTGTAACGAAGTCTTGTAGTAATAGAACAAGGAGTAATGGGTTCAAACTGGAAGAAAATTAATTTATATTATGGCTCAAGAAGAAATTCTTCACCATGAGGGTGGTGAGGCACTAGAACATGTTGTCTGGAGAAGTTTTCAAGGCTCCATCACTACAAGTGTTCAAAGTCACACTGGATGAAGCACTGAGCTGCCTGGACTAGTAGGAGGTGTCCCTGTCCTTGGCAAGGGAGTTGGAACTAGATATCTTTAAAGTCCTTTCCAACTCAAAACTTTCTATCTTGAAAAGTCGGTGCAGTTACAAATGTTCATTATTATAACTACCAGTGGTCCCCCTGTAGTTAATATCTCTTCATTTCTCTTGTCAGACTCATATATTCTGTTTCAAAGATGGTTTGACAATGGGTAAGACTGAAGCTTGTTAGTCTTTGTCATAATTTAACTCTGGTCAGTAGCTAAGTACTGCATAGCTGCTCACTCACTCACTTCACCTCTTGTGACAGGGTAAGAATTGGATGTGTAAAAGTGAGAAACTAGTGGATTCAAGTAACAACAGATTTAAAAGATATAATAATAATTTCCAAGGGAAAAAATGGGAGGGAAAAAAATTACAAAGAGAGAGGAAGACAAAACACAGGAAAGAAAAGTGATGCACATGAAAAGAATTCCTCACCATCAACCAACTGAAGCCCAGAAAAAAATGGTATATTCTCTACTCCTTATTCTATACCATTTACATGATATCCAGGTCTCATCTTATCTTAATACATCCTCATTAACCACCTCTTCCCCCGTAAACTGCTTGTGAAATGTTCACAAATATCCATAAAATTTTAATGGAGTTCATTCTCTAATTCTATGAAAAAGTCTATGACTTTTTATTTTTGTCAGTTATGGTAGTCACTCAGGACAAGAGAAGTCATGTGTTGTGTGGCATTATTGGGCATCAAAACCAGCCCATATCTGGTCACTGCTGCACTTGCACTGCTGCTTATGTAGTTCAGATTTCATTGGTTCAGGTAGTTTGTGCTGTAGTACTTGTATAGTATTATTATATTCAAAGCATGGGTTATAACAACTCAAAAGATATATCCGTAACATTTTACATGTCTAGTTCCTTTGGACTAGACTGTAATTTTAACACTGCAATTAATTACTCCTCTACCTTGGATAGCATCTAGCATCTAGCTTGGATAGCAGTGAGAGGTTTACATTGAGAGGTGGACAGTTATAGGAGTTGTGACATACAGCACCATGTAATGGACTCAGTACACAGATGAAATTGTGCATTATTTTCACCCAAGACAAAATCACCTTGAGGTACATATGGGACTTCCCCATCCATCCTCATTATCCACCAAGGGTACCCAAACTGTTCAGCAAAACTAGTTCTATGAACATGTTTACCCTTTCCTTAGGAAGAAATTGTGCCGGTTTGAGTCCAATTGGAGTATTTTACAGAGATAAATTAAATACTTAGCTGAGAGAAAAGAGAAAAATAACAACAGTAACCTATATCACACATTCTTCTGATGAGAAATGCAACTGGTTTAAGTGTGCTTTTAGGAAAGTTTTACTTTTAGACCAAGGACATCCAGGACAATCAGAGGATGAGGAGGAGAATGACATCCAGGATTCCAATGATACCCTCATAGATATCAGGGAAGTTAGAAAGGAATATGCAAGGGAATCAGGAGAGTCAATCCTAAGATGACTGGTGAGATGCCATACTATTGGTGCAAATGCCCTTCAGGTAGGAGAAACGTCTGCAGAGCAGCTAGGGTCACTCATAAAGGAGAGTGGAATGGACAATACCTGGCAAGTCCTCCAGGTAAGGTTAGCTTGTGGACACACCTCCTGTTGGCTATGGCTATGAGATATCCTTCCAGAGATGATTTACCATGGCTACCTAAGAAGTGGAGCACAACTGAGGAGGGAATTAAGCTTCTGAAGAAGTTTGCTGTGAAAGAAGTGATTTATGGAGATCATGGCACACATGAGCCTGATGACATTCCTCTTGGAACAGGTCTCACAAAGAATCAGAGAATCATAGAATCATGGAATGGTAAGGTTGGAAGGGACCTCAAGGATCATCTAGTTCCAACCCCCTGCCATAGGCAGGGACACCTCCCACTAGTACAGCTCACTCAAGGCCTTGTCCAACCTGGCCTTGAACACCTCCAGAGAGGGAGCAACCACAACCTTCCTGGGCAACTTGTTCCGGTGCCTCACCCCCCTCACTGTAAAGAACTTCTTCATTTTCTCCTTCATTCTATGCTAATATCTTGGCTAGCAGGTTTCTATCAGGGAGTGATAATGGAAGGTCTCTCACTGTTGGTGAATTCNTCAGAGAATCATAGAATCATGGAATGGTAAGGTTGGAAGGGACCTCAAGGATCATCTAGTTCCAACCCCCTGCCATAGGCAGGGACACCTCCCACTAGTACAGCTCACTCAAGGCCTTGTCCAACCTGGCCTTGAACACCTCCAGAGAGGGAGCAACCACAACCTTCCTGGGCAACTTGTTCCGGTGCCTCACCCCCCTCACTGTAAAGAACTTCTTCATTTTCTCCTTCATTCTATGCTAATATCTTGGCTAGCAGGTTTCTATCAGGGAGTGATAATGGAAGGTCTCTCACTGTTGGTGAATTCACTGACCAGCTGAGGCAGACAGAGGACAGCTTGTCACATTCTACCGTAGTTTCTGCCATAAAAACTATGACTATAGATATTAAAGATAGCATGGAAGAACTGAAGGAGAAAAGTAAAACCTCCATATGCAATCTGGTAAAGAATACCATTCCTCCATCATCTGAATGGGTGCATGTTTCTGTTATCAGGAAGAGATGCGCATCACATGCAAGGCATTCTGGCCCAGGAGTCAAATTCCACCTAGACACCAGCAGTCACGTGGGTCACTTTGGATAATCGTGCATGACCAGTTTGGTGAGAACATGAGAAAATGAGATAGTCAACATGGTTCAATGCTTTTGAAAAGAGTCAGGGAACTGCAAAGTGGCAGAAACAGAGGTAGTGATGCCAGGAAGGACAGCTATCACTTCTTCAGCTCCCAAGAGCAACTGCAATTATTCCAATAGCTGCAACTTCTCTCACAACANAGAGCAACTGCAATTATTCCAATAATTGCAACTTCTCTCACAACACCGATCATTGTGTACACCCCACACGCCATGTTCAGCATTAGGGGTGCCCTGCCTCCAGCCAGGAGGAGGAGAGGGATAGTGAAGAAAACTGAATCTATTGGAATGTATTCATTAGGTGGCCTGGCAGTTCAAAAGATCAGAAATAAAGGGCTCTAGTTGATACAGGTGCTCAGAGTACTCTATTGCCATTGAACTGCAAAGGGACAGATTCTAGAACTATTTCAGGAATCACTGGTGGATCTCAAGAGTTAACTAAGTTGCAGGCTAAGATAAGTTTAACTGGTAAAGAGTGGAAGAAACATACTATTGTAACTGGTACCAACACGCCTTGTATTCTGGGAATGGATTTTTTGAGACAAGGTTGTTTCCAAGATTCTAAAGGTCACAAAAGGGCTTTTCGAATAGCATCTGTAGAAATGGGGATAGTGAATTGAAACTGTCCATTAGACCTGAACTTTCAGATGAATCTTCAGTTGTGGGATATCATGACATGGAGGATCTGAAACTGCCAATTGCTTCTCAAACTGTGCACCACAGGCAGTACAGAACTAACCATGACTCTTTATTTCCCATTCATCAGCTGATTCATCAACTGGAAAGTCAGGCTGTCATCGAGAAAACTCAGTCACCTTTCAACAGCCCCATCTGGCCTGTGCGCAAACCTAATGGAGACTGGCACCTCACTGTAGATTTCTGTGCCCTAAATACCTGTGAATGCAGCTGTACCAGACATGCTGGAGCTTTAGTACAAGCTCGAATTGAATGAGACCAAATGGTATGCTACCATAGACATTGCTAATGTTTTCTTCTCTATTTCCATAACAAAGGAACGCAGACCTCAATTTACATTCACCTGGAGAGGAATCCAGTACCAGTTCAAACATTTGCCAAAGGGATGGAAACACAGTTCAACCATCTGTCACTCAGTGATCCACAATGTGCTGGTGAAAGGTAAAGCTCCAGAACACATTCAATTCATTGACGACATCATTGTGTGGGACCAAACTGTTGAGGAAGTCTTCGAGAAATGTAATAAAATCATTGACATTCTGTTGCAAGCAGGCTTTACCATTAAGAGAGACAAGGTCAAAGGAACTGCCAGAGAAATTAAATTTCTGGGAATGCAGTGGCAGGATGGTTGCCGTCACATTCCACAGGATGTGATAAACAAAGTCTCCACCATGGCAGTTCCCACAAATAAAAAGGACCCTCTGTCTTTCTTGGGTACAGTAGGATTTTGGAGACTACACATTCCTGGATTCAGTTTAATTGCCAAACCTCTGCATAATGTGACTCGTAAGAGAAACAATTTTGAGTGGGGACCTGAACAACAAGCAGCCTTTGATCAGACAAAGTGAGTAGTCCATGCAGTGGGCTTGGGACCTGTTCAAACTGGTCAAGACAAAAACGTTCTGTGTATGGTTACCAGTGACAATGATCCAACTTGGAATCTTTGGCACAGAGCTCCAAACGAGACACGTGGACATCCACTAGGTTTCTCGGTTCATAGCTACAGAGGTTCAGAGGCAAATTATACCCCAAAAGAGAAAGAAATACTAGCAACCTATGAAGAAGTGAAAATAGCTTCTGAAGTGATTGGAACTGATCTGGAAAATTGCTATTGGCTCCTAGATTGTGATTTGCAGTTCTAAACTGGATGTTCAAAGGCAAACATTCATCACCTCATCATGCCACAAATGCAACCTGGTCTAAGTGGATGGCTTTGATAACCCAACAAGCACAAATGGGTAATCTTGGTCGACCTGGTCTGGTGGAAGTGAGCACCTGTGCCAGAGGAGAGAGTAACTCATGCTGAGGAAGATCTTCCTTATGGTGATCTCTCTGATCATGAAAAGACCTATACTTTGTTCACACATGGTTCCTGTCCTCTTGTTGGGAACAAGCAAAGATGGAAGTCAGCAGTCTGGAGTCCTACCAGGAGGTTACAGAGGCAAGAGATGGAGAGGGCGAATTCCAGTCAATTTGTTGAGGTAAAAGCTGTCCAACTTGTTCTTGATGTGGCTGAACATGTAAAATTGGCCTATCCTTTAGCTCTACACCAACTCGTGGGTGGTAGTTCTATGGGGTTGGCTAAAGGAGTGGAAAACGAATGGTTGGCAGAGGAAAGGAAAGCCTGTTTGTTGTGCTGATCTATGGCAGGACATTGATGTACGACTGGAGAGCATTCCAGTGAAGGTGCGGCACATAGATACACACATGCCTAAAAGCAGAGCCACTGAGGAACATCAACACAACAATCGGGCAGATCAAGCTGCTAAAATTTCTCAAGTTGACANGGGTGGTTGGGAGTGCCTCCTGGGGTCTCTGATTTCTGGGAGGGGTGTTGTGTTTCTGTATTACCTTTAACTTGCATATTTCTGTAAATATTCCTGTATATAGTGTATATATCTGCTTGCACATTGTGCAAAGCTGTAAATGTAGCTTCATCTCTTAACTTCCAACCAGCTGAGTTCTAGTCTGTGTCACTTTACAAAGCAGGGGGGGCCGGGTAACTCCCAAACCATCACACACTGCTGTCCCCTCTTGATAACTATTCATCCTTTTTAAAAATGAGTGTAATGTCTCCTTTCTTCCAGTCCCCAGGGACTTCACCTGACTTCCAGGACTTTTCAAACTGTCATCATAAGGCGTAAATCCTACCAGGCTGGTTTAACTCTTGCTCTCCTCCTCCTGTTGTGGGTCTGGGAGTTGCAGTAGATTGAGCAAAACAAAGCCTTGAGCTCAGCACCATGTGTCAGGTTTCTGGTGCAACCCCTCAATGTTCCTGCATGGTCACAGGAGGCACGATGCTTTGAATTCATTGGGTAGAACAATGTTGCTAGTACTTATTGGCCAGTTTAATTTTCAAAATGGTCTTTTTAATGGGGGATGATTTAGAAACCACGCCTTTCCTGACAGCCTTTCCTACATAGATCGCCTTTTCCTGACTACCTTTCCTGCATCACCTTGACCTCTGCAGGGAGCAGTACCCCATTAGTGGTTCATTAACTGGGAATTGTTGCAGCCAGTGTTTACCTCTTACGCTGGTGGCTTGGGAACAACTCAGCTCTTCTCTCCTTCCCTCTATCTGGAGTATTTTACACTTTACCATGGGATCATTATCGTGAGTTTTGGAAGAATCCTCATACAGGAAACTTATTGAGGGACCAAGGCGTCTTGAGTACATATTCTAGAGTTGATATTAAGCCTCTGTAGCATAGTTAGAATTTTTCCTGTTTTCACATTCCTATTTTTCCAAGTTCTGATTCTTTAAACTGTTTTATTCTGTGTTCATAAATATCCTCTGTGCAACTATTTCCTGTCAACCAAAAATTCAAAGAATCTGAGGGAATTTTCCCAAATGTTTGAATATTAATAATAAAAAATTAATATTCACACAGAAACTAAGAATCATAATTCATTATTAATATCACATCACAAATACCATCAAGAGTAGTTTGGCAACTATATCAACTAATTCCCTCAGACCCAGGGATGCACTTTGTCAGGTCCCATGGACTTGTGTGTCTTCAGGTTCCTCAGGTGATCGCAACTCTTGCCTTCACTTGCAGTGGGAGGTCTTTGTTCCCTGTCAAGTCCTATTTGCTAACTCCTTGAAGAACTGGAATTTTGCTTTCCTAAAGTTTAGAGTCCTAACTGTGCTCCTCACAGGTTTCATACTCCTCAGGACAGTGAACTGCACTAACTCATAATCACTGCAGCCCAAGCTGTCTTCCTCTTTGACATCCCTGATGATTTCACTTGCATTTGTGAGCAACAGGTCCAATAATGCATACCTTCATGTCAGGCTGTTGATTTCTTGTCTTGAGAAGTTGTTATCTAGGCATTCTAGCTGCCTCCTGGATTGCCTAAAGCTACCTGGGCTACTTTTTCAATGGATGTCAGAGTGGCTAAAAACCCCCAGAAGGATGAGAGCCTGTGATTGCAATATCTCCTTGAGCTGGAGTAAGAAGGCTTCATCAACAGGCTCTGCTTAATCAGGCAGTCTCCTATTGTGTCTGTAGTAGACTCTTACCACAAGGCTCCCTTTTTTGTTCTGATCCCTAATTCCTACCCATAAGCTTTCAATCTGCTCATGACTATTCTTCAGTGACAACTCTTGCACACTCTATCCACTTCTTTACATAAAGGGCAACACCTCCACCCCTTCTTCTTCTCCTGTCCCTTCTGAACAGCTTGCTGCTATCAAAAGCCACACTCCAGTCACAGGATTCATGCCACCAAGCTTCCATAATTTCCACTATATTGTAGCTTTCCTGTAACAGGGTAGGTTGGAACTCCTGTTTGTTGCCCATTCTATATGCATTGGTGTAGAGGCGCTTCAGCTGTGCTGCCAGTATCACAGTCCAGAGGAGGAGCAAGACTCATTAGTCCTTTCAAAATAATCCCTTGTTGTGAAACTAAGGCAAGAATGAAGCCAAATATCAAAAGCAAGGCTATTTATTAAAGGATAAAATTAAATGAAACAGAAGAAAAATGGAGAAAAGGGAGAAAGAGAGGAAAGAGAGAAACAAATGGAGACAGAGAGAAGGAACAATAAATGAATTATATTACCATCTTTGGCTGAAGGAGGGGAGGGAGAGAGAGTTTCCAAAGTCCAAGTCCTTTTCTGTAGAGAAATGTGGCCAGACTCCACTGAGGCAAAGCAGAATGCCACTTTATTACAGACAGAGCAGATACTTCTACTGTCTGTGTGATGTCTTCAATGGAGTTCTCTCTTGCAGAGGGCACAACATGGTCCTTTGGTGGTGGCGGTGGGGAGAGATGTATTGGGCTGCTGCTGCCAGGCTGAATCAAGGTGGTGTTTTCCCCAACAGAAGCTGGAATAGATGAGGGCTTTTTATTCAGTTATTTTAATCAGTTTCCTTCTGGACTCTCACTCTTATGCATGTGTCCAGATGTTGCCCCCAGGGAATCTTCCTATGTGCTGGCACAGGTCCACACCGAGGAGGGCCTCTGCCCTTTCTCTCTCCATACACCAATACACACCAGGGTTTACAAGGCCAGGAGGCTCTGTTGCACACTCCAAAGGGATTTGTTGGACATTTCACCACACCTCCTGAGCAGCTACTGTCTTGATGAGAAAAGGTGATTTTATCTTTGTCCTGAGGGACCTGGCAGATGAAGTTGCTAAACCACTGCCCATGATATTTGAAAGGTAATGGCAGACTGGTGAAGTTCCTGCTGACTGGAGGAGGGCAAACATAACACCCATCTTCAAGAAGGGTAAAAAGGATGACCCTGGAAACTACAGACCAATCAGCGTCACCTCTGTGCCTGGCAAGATCATGCTGAAAGCTCTGCTAAGGCAAATGGAAAACAAAGTACAGGTGATTGGTGGGAGCCAGCATGGCTTCACCAAGGGCAGATCTTGCCTGACAAATTTAGTGGCATTTTATGATGAAGTCACAGCGACAGTGGACAAGGGAAGGGCAACAGATACCTGGACCTAAGTAAGGCATTTGACTCTGTGCCACGTGACATCCTGATCACCAAAGTGGAAAAATATGGACTTGATGGGTGGACCACTCACTGGATAAGGAATCGGCTGGATGGTCGCAACCAGAGTGTGGTGATCAATGGTACAATGTCCACCTGGAGACCAGTGACAAGTGGTGTCCCTCAGGGGTCAGTGCTGGGACCTGTGCTGTTTAACATCTTTGTCAGTGACATGGACAGAGGAATGGAGTGCACCCTCAGCAAGTTTGCAGATGACACCAAGCTGTGTGGCACAGTCAACTTCCTAGAGGGCAGGGATGCCATCCAGAGGGACCTGGACAGGCTGGAGAGGTGG
>VWZE01011566.1:0-12512 GCA_013396675.1 Eubucco bourcierii
CGCTGTCTCTCCAAAATGCCGCTGTCTCTCCAAAATGAAAATGAAAAGAAAGGAATGAAAATAAAAAGAAAGGAATGTTAACCATTTATCTGATATAAGATAAATAAGTGGTTTTTCAATATTTGAATTATGGTTCTATATTTTGTTTCAATGTCTGATAATATGCAATCAGTCCCAATGTGTGGTGGATTCTTAGACATTTCTGCACCTGGCTTCTTAGCACTATGTCAAAAAAGTCATAGAATCATAGAATGCCAGGGGCTGGAAGGGACCTCAAAAGACCATCTGGTCCATCCCCCCTGCCAGAGCAGGATCACATAGTGCAGATCATACTGGGGCAAATGATTGGGCAAATAATAAAACTTAAATGTAAGAACATAAAGCAGAGGTTCCAGTAGATTTGGTGATGCCCAAAACATAAACTTGAAAATCTCAGTGAAAAATTAACACTGCAAATAGTGAAGGTGTTGAAGGAAAGCCTGGGTGCAAAATTCACTCTGAGCTGTACTACATAAACTTCAATCATGAAAGATGGCAAATGGAACATGAATATGAGAATATAAATGCCTGTGTCCTGCATCACTGCTGAATGTGTCCTGATGTTGTTACTACCCGTGAAGAAGATACAATATGGGCTGGCTGCACATAAATACGTCTCATTTTTCAGTATTTAATCCCCTGCACTTAGTGGGGAAAAAAAAAGAGGGAGTTTCCTCAATAGTTTTGCTCTTCAAGGACTGCTTTGTCACGTTTTCTGGTCTGATTGTTACTTTTTTAACATACTCTTTTCAGGATCACTATTTTATGCTTTAGGTTTCAAGCCAGTCTGTCTCTGCAGATTTTTTTTTTTTTTTCTTTCTGGCTTTTATCTAAAACCACACAATATTTATTCTTCACTCAACACCTGTATTTTTGTCTGCAGGAACAATGACATCATATCTACAACTGGAGCTTCATTAAGCTTTATTAAGCTTCATTAAATATGACTTAAAATAATCTTAAAGAACAGTAGAAGTGAAAAGCAAATAGCCTGTGCTCAGGTTTGCCTTTCCTTAACCTGTACCATCCTGTAGAACAAGGTAATGACTAATGTCACAGAATCACAAATCATCCAGTCCAACACCCGTGACAGAGCAGCATCACCTATAACAGATCACACTGGAATGCATCCAGGTGGGTCTTGAATATCTCCAGAGAGGGAGAATCCGTAACCTCCCTGGGCAGCCTGTTCCAGTGTTCTGTCACCCTGGTACCAGTTTGGTGCCATCTGCAAACTTGCTGAGGGTGCACTCAATTCCTCTGTCCATGTCACTGACAAAGATTTTAAACAGCACCAGGCCCAGCACTGACCCCTGAGGGATGCCACTTGGCACTGGTCTCCAGGTGGGCATTGTGCCCTTGATCATCACTCTCTGCATGCCACCATCCAGCCAATTCCTTATCTAGCTTGTGGTCCACCCATTAAGTCCATGTTTTTCCAGTTTGGATTAAGAATTAATATTATATTGAACTGACAAATTACAACCAACCAACCAACCAACCAAAAAACCTAGGAAAATGTTTGCTAAAAAACAAGTTAGTGCTAAGTTTTGGTATCCACATAAGACACATTCCAGGATTTGAGTTTGCTTGTTTGTTGACTTCTTTTTTTTTGTTTGTTTGTTTTTTTAACCAATTCCCCACTGGTAACACAAGAAACACATAACTTCTTAAAAGGAAAACTGTTTATGTTCTTTGAGAATTCTCCAGAATGGAAACCAGAACACACCAAGTGAGTATGACTGATAAATCCCTTCAAAATCACATTTCTGATCTAAGAAAGAGAGGAATATGGATTATGAGATGATCCCGATAGGCATTTCCAAATCTGACAGCAAAGTTGTGTCATGAATGCAAGGGGAGATGAGTTGCAAGATGGGCAATGCTTCAAAAAGGTAGAGCAGCTTTGAAGGCATGGAGAAATGGGACCTAATAGAATATAGATGCCAGAATTCATACGTTATTGCTATCATACTCCAAGATAAGGAAACTTAAGCTTCAAGGAGATATTTTCATAATGTGCTCCTTGTCCAACTTCACCATCACTACTGTCAGAATTTTCCTCAAGTGGCTGAAAGCTTCAGAATGTCTCTTCTCTTTGCAAATATATTTGAAATACTAAAGAGAGAGGGTTATGAGAGGAAATGGTTGCAGGTGAAGTTTAGATTGTATATTAGAAAAAAACTCCTTCACTGAAAGGGTTATCAAATACTGGAATAGGTGCCCCAGGGAGGTGGCTGAATCCTCATACTTGGAGGTGTCTAAGAGACACATAGATGTGGTGCTAAGGGACTTTGATTTAGCACCATACTTGGTAGAGTTAGATAATGGTTGGACTCGATGATCTTAAAGGTCTTAAAGGGCAAGGGGCAATGGGTTTAAACTGTCCGAGGGAAGATTTAGACTGGATGTTAGGAGGAAGTTCTTTACATGAGGGTGGTGAGACACTGGAACAGGTTGCCCATGGAGGTTGTGGCTGCTCCCTCCCTGGAGGTGTTCAAGGCCAGGTTGGATAAGGCTTTGAGTGACCTGTACTAGTGGGAGGTGTCCCTGCCTATGGCAAGGGGTTGGAACTACATGATCCTTGAGCTCCCTTCCAACCATACTATTCTATGATTCTATGATTCTATGAATATTCCTGTGTCTATATTAAAATAAATTGACAACAATTATTGAGGCACAGAAAAGGGTAGACTTAATGCTGGTAGAAGGGGTAGATATTGCGAAATTTGATGTCATATCTTTACATTCCGGGAAATGCAACTTTCAGATAAGCCAGTATAAAATAAAGAAGAAAAATAAAACTAAATAAAACTCCAAAGGCCATAAAACAGACCAGAAAGATCATGCAGGGTTGACTGGATAAGTAAGAGCTAGGTGACATTAAAATGAGAGATAAACAGCAATAGACAATAGCAAATCTATACAACTCACCTACATTAACTGCCTGTAGTGCTTGATCCAGCCCTACAGCAGACATGAAGAACCATACGGGCAAAGGGACTAGCACATGGAGGTTTAAATGCAGGAAACAAAAGACCCTGTGCTGGGGAAATAGTTTTACTTTTTTTCAGGGGCTGGAAAGTATTTATGAATTTTACTGTTCTGTATAATCTTTAAAAAAAAAAAATTACTCTGTAGGTTACCCATTCTTCACTGTATCTTTTCTCCTGGCACTGTTTTGTTGGCTTTGCATAGCTTTTAGCTATGTTTTTGGGTTTGTTTTTATTTTTTTTAAATTTCTTTTTTAGTGTTTCACAGATTTTAAGAAGCTCACCCTTCCCCACAGAGCGATGAAACCTGAAATTTTGGTCTTCACCTCTGATCTCTGGCCAGACTGCACTATTAGTCTTTTGGGACTGTTGATCGGAATAACTTGCTAGAATTGACTCCTAGCAGAAGTAGTGTTTTGTCGCTTATACATTTTCAAAGGTTTTGGTTTAAGCTTGCCCAAATGACAAAAATATTGCTGTACTTATCCTTGATTATGGTTTTCTTTTAATTTTTTTTTTTTTCAGAAAGAATCTCGTACTTTGTAAGCAGCACATTAAAATCACAACTCAAAGTTTAGTGGTAACTTTATTCGTGGATTCCTGAGAGCAGGGTTGTAATTTTTGAGGTTACTGTCTGAAAATCATCTTGGATGTATATGCATATAAATGTGTGACTGGGAAGGATCAAATCTCACCCTCTAATAACTCTTTGGTGACTTTTTCCTTACTTATTTTTAAAGATCATTCATAATGTACAGCATTCACTTGACCTCAGGTGATGGACAACTATTCAAACAAATATACATTCTTATTTATGCACTGGCACTGCACTTAACAGCACTTTATAGAGGAATCCGAACTGCATTGTCTATAATGCCAGCTACATTCATAGAATCATAGAACGGTCTGGGTTGGAAGGGATCTCTGAAGGTCATCTAGTCCAAACCCCTCCTGCAATCAGCAGGGACATCTTCAACTAGATCAGGTTGCCCAGAGCCCTGTACAGCCTCACTTTGAATATCTCCAGGAAAGGGTCCACAGCCACCTCTCTGGGCAACCTGTTCCAGTGTTCCACCACCCTCATAGCAAAGAACATGTTCCTAACATCCAATCTAAATCTGCTCTGCTCTAGTTTGAAGCCATTGGCCTCGTCCTGTCACTGCAACCCTTTGCAAACAGTCTCTCTGCAGCATTCTTGTAGTCCACTTCAGGCACTGGGAGGCTGCTATCAGATCTCCCCGGAGCCTCCTCCTCTCCTGGTTGAACACCCCCAGCTCCCTCATCCTGTCTTTGTAGCAGAGCTGTTCCAACCCCCCGAGCATTTTTGTGACCCTCCTCTGGATCTGCTCCATCAGGTCCATGTCCTTCCTATACTGAGGGTTCCAGACCTGGACAGAATACTTCAGGTGAGATCTCACCAGATCAGAGTAAAGTGGCAGAACTGACTCTCTGTCTCTACTGGAAATACTGCCTTTGAATCAGCCCAGGATGTGATTTGCCTTCTGAGCTGCAAGCTCACACTGCCTGCTCATGTCCAGCTTCTGGTCCATCAGCATCCTCAAGACCTTTTCCACAGGGCTGCTTTCTATCACCTTCTTCCCTAGTCAGTATCTATAGCAAGGATTCTTCTAGTTATAAAATTTACTGCTAAAATTGATAATATATGAAATCTTGGTATCTGAAAAACTTTCATGATCAATGCTTACATAGCATGCTGAGCGTCTCAGCTTGTCCGAATACAAGCCAGAAGCCTCCCTAATTGTTCCAAGGGCATAGAAATGAAGTGGAAATAGATAAATGGACTTAGCTGGAAGAGTATTTTAACATTGTTAGAATGCTCACAAAAGCATTCTAATGCTTGTCAGAATTTTCATGTTTTCTATTTTAATTGCAGGTAGGAAAGTTGTCAGTGCCACTCCAGTAAAAAAATCTTAGTATTTTATGCAAATTAAAACTACAAAAGAATTCTGGTTTTCATAATAAATTGATAAAATACCTACCTCACACGAAACAAAATAATAATAATAAAAAATCCCCACAGCCCTGCAGTATCCCTTAAAGAACAGTGATAAAAGGAACAAGTACAGTCAAATACCTTCTCTAAATTGGCTAGTAAAATCCAGATGTCCTGTATTCCAGCTGAGTTATCCAAGTGCATGGTATATACTGTTTTAGCAGGTGAATAACAACCAGGATTGTACCTACTTTATGTGCCAGAAATCTGTGCTGGATAACTCATCAATGATATTTTCTTTAATCTTTCTCAGAAACAGCTGTAAAAGTGAGGGGAGCAATCTAGGGTTAATATGAACAAGTTCAGTGGCAAAAAATTAACACCTCTAAAGCTCTCTAGATGTCTAAAGCAGTGCCTACTTACAAGGCTAATAAGACAATTAAGGAAGCAACTTATGATAGTTTGGGAGTTACCTGCCCCCACCCCCCCCCTTTGTAAAATCACCCAGACTAGTCTCAGCTGGATGGAAGTTAAGGACTGAAGCTCTATTTACATCTCAGCACAATGTACAAGCAGAGATATACACTATAGACAGGAATAGTTACAGAAATATACAAGTTGAAGGTAATACAGAAACACAACTCTCCTCCCAAGAGGGGCTTCCAACCACCCTTCCACCTTCTCCCCACCCCTACACCTTACCTCAAGGTTTTGGCTTATACACAAGGTGAGTTTGGAAAGTGGTTAGTTATCTTACTCAGAAGAGAGGAGAAGGCAAAAAGCTAGAGAGACCAAGACTCTCCAAGCCTGTGTCTTTTCTATATTTGTGTCCTTAATACATCTCAGCAAGCCTGAGTGACATAGACATTGCCACTGTTTCCTTTTCACAGCCTATAATATAATTTTCTCCATTAAAATATTCCAATTAGCCTCAAACCAGCACACAGCTCTATTTTATTAATTGAATAGATTTATTTATAATTCAGATTGTATTTCTGTCCTTTTTACGAGCAACGTCTTAAATATATCATATAAAATATTAATGTGCCTAGTTGTGAACAGGACCCAGCACTATTTATTTAAAATGCTCTTAATTTCAAGAGGAATTGATCCTGAAAAAGATAATTAAAAAAAACCAACCCTCCAAAGCCAAGGAAACAAACAAAAAACAACAACAACAAAACCAACCAAAAAACAAAGAACCATGAGCACTAAACTCAAAAGCAGAATTTGAATTTCTATAATAGACATTGCTCATTTGTATGTCACTTTACTGTCCCTTCTTATTATAATTATTCAATGTATACAGTGTGAGAGAGCTGTGCAATACTCCAGACTGGGCTAAGCACATTAAGCTGCTTTGCTGCGCTTGTCAAAAGATAATGTCTTGGAGTAACGACACACACAGTGAGATAGTGATGAAGGAATGTGATGTTATAGGGCACTACTACCACACAAATATCAGTTTTGATCACAATTCATTCACATTTTTATCCAGAGTAGTATACATCTTTTTACATGTCTATGTATATGTATTTGTCAGCTCTTAAAACTTTTCTGGTTTCAAGTTAAGCAGAGAAGAAACCACTCACAGTACAAAGTGAAGAGCTAAAGGAGATAAGGCTGAAGAAGCTTATATAATATTCAACAGGAAGGAACACAGAGAGATCATTTTTTCCATCTCATTGCAAAAGTAATTTCTGACAAATATTTGAGCAACCTGTTCCTTAAAAAGTCATCCAGGAGCAGTAATTCTACAGCTTTGTTCAGCAATCGTTTTAAAGTATTAAGTACACTCACAGTAAGAAGCAATTTTTCTAGTGTCTGGTCCAATTGTCCCTTATTGCTCCAATACCTTACTTCCAGTGGAAGACTTTGGTTATTGTCATGTCAATATCTGTTCAAATATCTACTCCAGGAGAAAATCAGAACCCCGTCCTCTTTTAAGAGCGTGAAACAAGTAGCAACTCCTATGAGAATCTGCCAGGTCTGAAGATATTGGTAAATGCAATGAATACAGACAAACAATCCTGAATAGGTCAGTTGGATGATTTGTTGTCTGTGTTTGAAGAGGTCTGTGTTTGCACTTCTTTCATAATGACTTGGAATAGATCTTCCCTAACAGTAGCCAAAGTTAAACAGATTTCATAAATGTTGTGGAGAAAAACAACCAAAACAACAACCAAAAAAAGATAAGATAATTTTTTAAAAGCTTTTTTTAAAAATAAAATTAATTTTTTATTAATAAATTATTTTTGTTAATAGAAATTAATATTTTTGTTAACAAATTATTTTTGTTAATAAAAAAACCAATAATTAATTATTATCCTGAGCATTTCAACACTACCTTTTCCAAGAGAGTCACTTGACAGAAAGAAAATGTTTTACAGCAAGGATTGTCTACTAAACAAGCTAATCAAAATATTATTAAACAATTACACTGCAGTAGGCTGTTTAATGAAGTGTTTTCAGTGCAGTTTGAACGTTAATAGCAACGGCATTAAGCTGCTTTGTGCTCTGTGTATCAAACAGCCTGGAGTAATGTGATCTGACTAACAGCCAAATAAAATCTTAAAACGCCTCTGACAGACAATATACTTGTGCCAGTCTAAATCTTGTCATGCTTTATTATTGGTCATGGAAGTGACAAAAAGGAATGTCAAGAGCTTCTATGTAGTGTATGTCATGGTTAGCTCCATGATAACGAGGGGCCTCCTGAGCTCTTTTTCACCACTGTCCCATGCTCTGACAAGGAATCTGAGCAGGAATTTGAAGCTCTGTGATCTATAGCTACGTGGGGGAAAAAAAATGTTTAGATCTCTACTGGGATTCAGGAACTCTTCTGAGTTGTGTCTGAGGGTGCCATATCAACATGTGATTTACACATAATCACTGGATCCCAAAGGTTCATCTGGCTTTAAAAGAAGATAGGAAGGCTCAAGCAGATGAGGAAATGTCCTGTCTGAATCTTTGCTGCCTGAAACTTTTCTAAAGATAAGCATGTCTGAGAATTTTGCTTGCCTCAACAAGAGGCCAACAATGCGAGATCCAGACAAAGTGCAGAAATAGGAAGAGAATTTCAAGAGTTCAATCCGGAAAGCAATAATCTGTTCCTCATTAAGAAGATTCATTGCTGCCAAATATCAACAAAGAAGGAAATTAACAAAATGTGAAAACACAGAACTAAATTTAGATTTCAATTTGAACTTCCTAGGGACAGCTTGCATTGCCATGCAATGCAAGAAGAAAAACCCAGATAATGTAAAAATGTGTAACATTCAGTAATCTTTTATAAGTTATCCCAGTTGTGGAACTGAGAGCAGTAGCTGATGAACTATGCTGAACCATCTTTAAAGGTAATTTGAAGTTGCCATCATCTCCACCTCTTTGACACCTTAAAGTAAAATAGTCCTGAAAGAGACAATGTTTCTCCTTCAGCTTACCTCAATTGAAAGTCAACATCTTATCAGGTTTCCAACAGAATCCTCTTTAGGCCAGAATGTTCTGAACCAAAGGCATAAATTCTCTTCTAGCAACTCTCTGTATGCAGTGGCGGGAAGAGACATAGAATCATAGAATGGTAAATTTAAAAGTGACCTCAAAGATCATCTAGTTCCAATTCCCTGCCGTAGGCAGGGACACCTCCCACTAGTACAGGTCACTCAAGGCCTCATCCAACCTGACCTTGAACACCTCCAGGGAGGGAGCAGCCACAATCTCCCTGGGCAACCTGTTCCAGTGTCTCACCACCCTCACTGGAAAGAACTTCCTCCCAACATCCAGTCCAAATAACTTTTCAGTGGTTGACAGAGTAAACAGCTAGGCAATACCACAGTGGTATTGCCTAGAAGTCTTTTAGAAGCAGAAAGCAACTCTCATTTTCTTCTCCTCATATTTTAGGGGAACCTCCAACATTAATTTCTTTTAGTCCAAACCTATTCAGCCCTTACCTCAGTGTTTCAGTACATGCCCTTTGCCGGAAATATGTTTGGGTTCTATTAAGTTTATTGTGCTGCCACAGCAAGACCATAGCTGTTGATGTTAAGGTATAAGTAACAAGTGCCATTACTGTGGGAAAAGGCAGCATCATCTTATGGCAGTAAACGCTGCATAGCATAGTACCTCCTATATTACCTCCTAGTGGAGAGACCTACAGCGGAGAGTACCTACAGAGGAGAGACAAGCAAGTTGCATCATAGTTGTAACAAGGTGAGCATGTAGGAAAGGTTGACAAACTCTAAACCAGTTGCAGAGTTTCCTTTGTGAACTTACTGTTTAGCAGTTTGTTCATTTTGTTATGGCATCTAATGATTTTTAGCCTTTTACAACCAAATTTAACCTGAGTTTTTCTGTAATGCTGGAGAAATTTCTAGGGTGAAGCCTTTTATCTTAGTGGTTACAGAAGCCAACAAAGCTGGAACGATGTTTTGTATCTCTTTTCCAACGTAGCGACACAACACAATTATTACAGTAATTTCCTCTTCTAAACAACTTCTTCCTCTACTTCCAAAAATATCTTTTTCCACCCACCAGCAAAGTGTTTCCTAATAGCAGAGAGAGAGCCCTGGAGGAGTGGTTTCCATGAGATAATTGGATAATACACTTCTGAGATGTGAGGTGTCGGAGGCATGGCTTAGCTGTGCTTTGCCTCATAGCACACCAGGGATGTGATATAGGCAATTGAAGTTTCTGTTTCCACTTATGCCTCATTGCCTCAGCATGCCAGATCACTCTCATGCAAGCCTTGATGGTACTTCAGTGTCTAATACACTCCATGCTCATGGATTCTGCAACACAGTAATAGCTACAGCATGACACAGTATTACACCTGGCCAAAAAAAAAAAACAACAAAAAAACAAACCAAACCAAACCAAAATAACAAAATATTTTCATTAGCAGATCTGGAATTTTGAAAAGCAAAGTATTTTATGGGAACACAGTATCCATGAAAGTAATTATCAAGATATTTATTTGCTTTTCCGATCATGCTTGTTGGAGATGTTCTGCTGTCACATATGTCACATAATTCTTTCAATTCTTGTTGGGGCTGGGAATAAGTGTGAATACATGGCCACTGAATTTGGGAATTCCAGGTTCAAACATTTTCTTTCTGAGTGGCTCTTCCACTGTAACTGAGGGACTGTGAAAAATGTAGCCATACCTGAATCCACTACAAGGTTAGACTCGACCACAGTTTTGGACTCATGAACTAGAGGGAAAATTCATAGAATTACGGAATGATCTGGATTGGATGGGACCTCTGAAGGTCATCTAGTCCAATTCCCTCTGCAGTCAGCAGGGACATCTTCAACTAGATCAGGTTTCCCAAAGAACTGTAGAGCCTCGCTTCAAATGTCTCCAGGAATGGGTCGCAAAACACTTCCTTGGGACACCTGTTCCACCACCCTCATGGTGCAGAACCTGTTCCTAACATCCAATCTAAATCTGCTCTGCTCTAGTTTGAAGTCATTGCCCTCATCCTGTCACTGCAGCCCTTTGCAAACAGTCTTTCTGCAGCCTTCTTGTAGGCCCCTTCAGGTACTGGTAGTTTGCTATTAGGTCTCCTCAGAGCCTCCTCTTTGTCAGAGTGAACAACCCCAACTCCCTCAGCCTGTGTTTGTAGCAGAGCTGTTCCAACCTCCTGTGGTCCTCCTCTGGACCCACTCCATCAGTTCCACGTCCTTCCTATATTGAAGGCTCCAGATCTGGACACAGTACTCCAGTTTAGCAGAGTAAAGTGGCAGATGCTGCTTTTGAAGAACCCAGGATGTGATTTGCCTTCTGGGCTGCAAGCTCACACCGTCTGTTCATGTCCAGCTTCTAATCCATCAGTGGCTCCAAGACCTTTTCGCCAGGTCTGCTTTCTATCTTGTTGGACTTCAGGAGGTTCACCTGGGCCCACCTCTTCAGCTTGTCCAGGTCCATCTGGATGCCATCTCATCCCTCTGGCATATGGACGCCACCACTTAGCTTGGTATCATCTGCACGCTTGCTGTTGGTGCCCTCAATCCACTGCATATAGCATTGATAAAAATATCAATGGACCCTGTATGGACCCCCGAGGGACATCACTTGTCAATGGTCTCCATCTGTACTTCAAGTCATTGAGCACTACCCACTCAATGCATCCATCCACTGAACAGTCCACAAATCAAATCCATATCTCTCCAACCTGGCAAGTAGGATGTCATGGGGGACCACATCAAAGGCCTCGCAGAAGTCCAGAGAGATCACATCCATAGGTTGTCACTTGTCCACTGATGTAGTCATAGAAAGCCACTAGGTGAGTCAGGCAGGATTTAGCCCTAGTAAAGCCATGCAAGCTGTCTTGAATAAACTCCCTCACCTCCATATGCCTTAACATGGCTTCACTACTTTAGATACTTCCTAGCTCTGCCAGCAATCATACAATCATACAATCATAGAATAGTAAGGTTGAAAGGGACCTCAAAGAACATCTAGTTACAACCCCCTGACATAGGCAGGGACACCTCCCACTAGTACAGGTCACTCAAGGCCTCGTCCAACCTGGCCTTGAACACCACCAGGGAGGGAGCAGACACAACCTACCTGGGCAACCTCTGCCAGTGCCTCACCACCCTCACTGCAAAGAACTTCCTCCTGACATCTGGTCTAAATCTCCCCTCTGTCAGTTTAAACCCATTGCCCCTTGTGGTGTCATTACAAGATCTTCTAAATAGTCCCTCTCCAGCCTTTCTGCAGGCCCCCTTCACATTCTGGAAGGCTGCTATAAGGTGTCCTGGAAGCCTTCTCTCCTCCAGGTTGAACAGCTCGAATTCTCTCAGTCTGTCCTCATAGGAGAGCTGTTCCAGCCCTCTCAGCATCTTCGTGGCCTCCTCTGGACCCACTCCAACAGTCCCATGTCCTTCCTGTGCTGGAGGCTCCAGAACTGCACACAGTACTCCAAGCGGGGTCTGACGAGAGCAGAGTAAAGTGGCAGAATCCCCTCCCTTGCCCTGCTGCTAACACTGCTCTTGATGCAGCCCAGCACTCAGTTGCTGTCTGGGCTGCATGCGCGCACTGCAGGCTCATGTTGAGTTTTTCATCAACCCAGACCCTCAGGTGCTTTTCCTCAGGGCTGCTCTCAGTCATTCACCACCCAGCCTGTATTTGTGCTTGGGATTGTGCCTACCCAGGTACAGGACCTTACACTTGGCCTGGACAAGAAACTCCCAGAGCCTCAACACAAAACACAGGATAGTCTGGTGACAATATTCTCTCATCATTAATCATGTGAGACAGAAATATATTGATGGTAGCACCTAAGCTTCACTTACCAACCAGAACCAAGGCTAATATGGAGAATTTAATTAGAAAGAGATGAAAATAAAGTTTTGAATGAGGGCTAAAGCCTCAGAAAATCTGGACCCACACAGTCTTAACATTTGATGGAAAAGATGTTGGAAAAGAAGAAATGAAAAATCCAGAATTTCCTTCTTTTCTTAGCAATAAGACACTATGGAAAGGTTTGGGAGTTCACCACCCCCTCCCCCCCACACCCCCC
>VWZE01011566.1:12787-27656 GCA_013396675.1 Eubucco bourcierii
AAGAAAAGTGGTTAGTGAAAATTAATCAGCAGAGGAGTTAGAGGCAGAAGCTGCTAGATCCAACAAGTGTCAGACAGAGACTGACTTTATCTATATATTTTGGTTATTGTTCCCAAACAACTTCTTAGCAAGCGTATGAGTGAAGTAGACATCATGATGTTTTCCTTTCACAGCCTATAGTGTAATTTTCTCTATTAAAATATTCTAATTAGCCTCAAACCAGCACTCACTCAATTGAAAACAAAAGAAAAGAAAACAAAACTAAACTAAAACAATACAGTTCCCTGTTTCTATCACTCCAATTATTCAAATCTCTAGCATATGAGAATTACACCCAGTAAGGTGACTAAATTGTGTTTTTTAATTAAAAAAAAAAAAAAAAAGAAAGGAAGAAAAAATGCTTTATGGAAGAATCTGCAAAGATATTGTAAAAATATTCAGAGTTGATAATTCCTCAGAAAATTCATGGAACTGGTCTGAAATAAGAAAGTTATTGACAGATAATAGTTTTGATTGTATTTTTTTTCTCTCTCTCCTTTTTTTTTTTTTTTCCTTTCACAGCTGTTCTNTTTTTTTTTTTTTTCCCTCTCCTTTTTTTTTTTTTTTCCCTTCACAGCTGATCTGTAGTGGGTTGGGTTTTTGGTTTTTTTTTCTGTTTTCCTCATTGAGATTGTGATTGAGTAAGCATTCCCTTTCAGAGTGCCATTGGCAATGTCTTTAAATTATTTGGCATGGAAGCACAGAGCTCTTTAAAAAGCCTGAAATCCGAGACCACTCAAACTAATTGATTTTTCATTCTTAAGTACTGGCATTACTGAAGCTGGATGGTCCCCAGTATAGCACAGTTTATCCTAGCACCTGTGCTTTGGCAGCATTTCACTCTATAAATAGAAATCTACTTTTTTTTCTTTCTTTTTTTCCTTTCTTTTTGTAATTGTGTTGATTTCTTAGCACCTATTCTTTAAGAGAATTAAAAACAAATGTGGCACCTTGAATTGATGTAGTTAGAAAATAGAATTTATTTCTTAAACACTGCCTACCCTGCTGCCACTAGCCAATTAAAATATAAAAGCAGATAATATAAAATATATACAAAATATAAACTATATAGAATATAAAATATATATAAAATCATAGAATCATAGAATGGTAAGGTTGGAAGGGACCTCAAGGATCATCTAGTTCCAACCCCCTGCCATAGGCAGGGATACCTCCCACTAGCACAGTATGTATAAAAGATATATAAAATATATATAAAATACAAAACATTCCTGTCACTATTAAAGAAAAACAGCCTGAAGTAAAAGTGTGACTAGATATTATGTTACATAATGTCTGGATGGCATTTTTTTGTCTGATGAGCAGTGTCGTAGGTTATTGTTGCTTTTTCACAGAATCACAGAATTAATCATGTTGGAAAAGTCCAACCTATCACCCAGCATCATTTAATCTGCCAAACCATGGCATCAAGAGCCACATCCAGTCTATTTTAAAACACTTCCAGGGACAGGGGACTCCACCACCTCCCTGGACAACCCATTCCAATGTCCAATCACTCTTTCTCCAAAGAACTTCTCCCTAACATCCAGCCTAAACCTCCCCTGGTGCAGCTTGAGACTGTGTCCTACCCCCACCTGTTTTGTTTTGTTTTGTTTTGTTTTGTTTTGTCGGTTGTTTTCCAGACAAACCCAAAGCTCAATATAGTTTTGTATTTAATGACTACATTCTTGCAGTGGGTTTGAGCTGAGCAGGATTTAATTCTCCCCAAAGCATCTTTCTAAGTGCTGTGCTTTGCCGTGCTGTAGCTGAGTGTTAATAACACAGCAAAGTTTTCACTGTTGCTGAGCTGAGCACCCAGGCTGTGCTTCTCCAAAATTTCCCTGCCTTGAGAGTATGGTGAGAGGACACAGTTGAGGAAGCTGACCCAGACTGGCCAAAGAGATATTCCATGCCACATGACATCAGCTCAGACACAAGAATAAATTCAAAGAAAGAAGTTTTGGGGAGTTGTCCATGGCATCTGTCCTTTGAAGTAAACACCAAGTGTAGAGATCCATCCCTGCTTCCCACAACTAAACATCGTCCTTGCTGGTAGGAGACTAACATCTCTCTCTCTGCTTTTGTTTTCCCTGGGATCTATTGATTTGTTCATTATTAAATTGCCTCTATCTTATAATTGGATTTTGTTATATTTTCCCTTTCCCCTGTCCATTTAATAAAAGGGAGTGATAGAGCGGCTTTGGTAGACATTTGGGGCCAAACCACCGCAATCCTTCCAGTAATAAGGAAAAGTGTGATTTGTACCATTTATACACCTATTTATTTCTGTGTTCATTCAAGTGTTGGTGGAAATATTTGCACATCTGAGATATTCACATATGTAAGATGGACTCACATCTATCTACCTAATACCAACCCACCTTACCCATCCAACAGAGCTGTGGCACAGGCTCTGCCATGTCAAGGCTTGTTGTAACAACCCTTTAGCTACAGATGAAGCCCTCTACCCCTATGTCAAGTGGAGCCCCAATCTGGGTTAACTGTGTATTTATTCACATGACATTTCTATTTGTTTGGGTGATTGCCAGGTAACAAAAGCTGTGTTATGAGGTATTCATGTTGCATATTAGCTGCTGTCACACTTCATTATATGCTAATTTATTGTAAACGAGTAAAGATTAGGATGTAAAAGAGGAATTTTTTTAAAAAAATTTTTTCTTTGTCAAGCAGGATGTTTTGGAGATCACATCATATATAAGCAAGAATTGTCACTAATATTACTGGCACAAGTATCATAACCTAATTATGAGCACAATTGACATGTCTGTGATACTGTATTTGTGTTCTGAAAGTGGAGTCTTCATTTGAATGGCCTATCACAGTATCACAGTACCACCAAGGTCAGAAGAGACCTCAAAGATCAAGTCCAACCCGATACCAAAGACCTCAAGACTAGACCATGGCACCAAGTGCCACGTCCAAANCAGGCTAAACAATCCCAGCTACCTCAGCCTCTCTTCATAGAGCTTGTGCTTGAGGCCTCTCCCCAGCCTCGTTGCCCTTCTCTGGACACACTCAAACACCTCAATGTCCTTCTTAAATTGAGGGTCCCAGAAGTGGACACAGTACTCAAGGTGTGGCCTAAGCAGTGCAGAGTCCAGGGGGAGAATGACCTCCCTGCTCCTACTGGCCACACTATTCCTGATGCAGGCCAGGATGCCATTGGCCTTCTTGGCCACCTGGGCACACTGCTGGTTCATGTTTAGGTGGGTGTTAATCAGCACCCCCAGATCCCTTTCTGTTTGGCTGCTCTCCAGCCACTCTCACCCCAAGATGTAGCTCTGCATGGGGTTGTTGTGGCCAAAGTGCAGCACCTGGCACTTGGATTTGTTGAATGCTATCGCCTTGGGCTCTGTCCATCTGTCCAGGTGGTCGAGGTCCCGCTGCAGAGCCCTTTTGCCCTCCAACCCAGCAACATCAGCTTATGCTGGTTTTATTCCTGTGGCAAACAAATATTCAGGGTGGGGTGTTGGACTCTTCTGTCAAATACACTTACAAATGGTGCCATGATATGAATTAATGACTGGTCAAGAGCAAGAGCTGTTTTCTTCTTCTGTGGACATGGCATAACAGATCTCTGAATAGCTGTTACAGTGTTTATTTGCAAGACACTGAGGTGGGTTAGGAACTTCCCAGACACACTAATGGAATTTCCCAGACCAGCTCAGACAGTTTGGAAGTAAGATGAAGCTATATTTACAGAAAAGCAAAATTTGCAAGCATATATACACAATACATTTACAATTATTTACAATTATATAGAAGTTAGAAATTATACAGAAATCCCAGACAAAGAAAACTACCAAGAAGGAGCTCAAAGCCACCCACCCTCTCTCTCTCCCTCTCTTTCCCAGACAGATAATAAAACAACCAGAAAAGCTTACTTTGTTATCTGTTAGCCAAGGTTGGTGGAGGGATTAGAGCAGAGCAAAGAAATGAAGGGAAGAAGTGTACCAGAGCAAAGAGGGACAAATTAATTATATTTTGGCTTTTTATCCCTCTTAGCAAACCAATGAATGATACAGACTTTAACTTTTTATAACCAATTACCTACTTTTTATCATTAAAATATTCCAATTAGCCTCAAACCAGTGTAGATACCCAGCACTAAGTCCTAGGAGGAGTTGTTAAAAAGAAATATTTCCAGACCCAGAATAGGGATTGTTCCACCAACCAGAATGACTTAACTGGCTACATTGGGTACAGAAAGTCAGCACAAGTCCTGGTTTCTGTTTGGTATTCGTTAGGGGAGTTAAAATACTATCAGGCCCCCAAGAAAGGGCAAACTTAACTACCTGGTAGAGTTAAGTCTTTCTCCAATTCTAACCACAGAGAAGTCTGTTATAACCAGAGTATTCTGAAATGCTCAAATGGAATCCTGGCCTGCATCAGGAATAGCGTGGCCAGCAGGAGCAGGGAAGTCATTCTCCCCCTGGACTCTGCACTGCTTAGGCCACACCTTGAGTACTGTGTCCACTTCTGGGACCCTCAATTGAAGAAGGACATTGAGGTGCTTGAGTGTGTCCAGAGAAGGGCAACGAGGCTGGGGAGAGGCCTTGAGCACAAGCTCTATAAAGAGAGGCTGAGGTAGCTGGTATTGTTTAGTCTGGAGAAGAGGAGGCTCAGGGGAGACCTTCTTGCTGTCTCCAACTACCTGAAGGGTGGGTGTAGCCAGGGGGAGGTTACCTTCTTCTCTCAGGCAACCAGCTCCAGAACAAGAGGACACAGTCTCAAGCTGTGCCAGGGGAAGTTTAGGCTGGAGGTGAGGAGAAAGTTCTTCACTGAGAGAGTCATTGGCTACTGGAATGGGCTGCCCAGGGAGGTGGTGGAGTCACTGTCTCTGGAGGTGTTCAAGGCAGGTTTGGACGTGGCACTTGGTGCCATGGTCTAGTCTTGAGGGATGTGGTAACAGGTTGGACTTGATGATCTTTGAGGTCTCTTCCAATCCTGGTGATACTGTGATACTGTGAATCTCACAACTCTACACTTCCCCATTGTCTTGCACTTAATCTCCTGCTGGGTTCTGACTCAGAAATGCACCTGTATACTGCAGGATATTTAAGGAAGTATTTGAATTACACTACCTTGTAATGTATTTTTTTTCCTTTAATTTAGACTAGGTTTATTAGACTGTCAGTTCTATAATACCTAGCAGAATCTGAAACTACTTCATAAGCCATACATAAGCATGCATTGGAGTTAGATGCATGGTGCATGCAATTTTTGAAGGCATGAAGTAGATGTGGTACTGAACATCCTCCCATTCTTCCTGAAGAATGAACACATCACCAGCCTTGTGCATGTTCCATCTCTTCTATTCACATATTACTTTTGTAACTTTCACAATGAATTTATAGACTTCCAAGAGCTAACACAAGTTCCTTAATGGCTTTATGGATTTTCTTTCTCAGTTGGCTCTGGAAACCCTGAGACTATTAATCTTATATGATTTCAATGTCCATGTAGACAATGTAGAAGATGTGTTTGCTTTCTCACTCATCCTCTGTTTTATAGGCAAAATTACGTCTTTATTTGTTTGTCTAGTATTCTTCTGATAACTCTTGACTGCTTCTCTCTCTCTCCTCTCCTGCTCAGCACAGGGATAAATGACAGCTCTTCACCCTTGCCAGTTATATGGTAGCATTTTCAATAATTCTGTCTAGTTTGATATTACCAGTCTTTATTCTAGCCTTTTTTATTTTGTTTCCGCCATGTTCTGGTTTTTACACCTCATGTCCCTCATTAAATGTAACAGTCTTGATAGTGTCTTTTGTGGCAAAGTACAAAATATTTTTTTTTTGCCTCTAAAATAAGCTTTTAGATGTTTTTATTAGCTTACCATTTTGCTTTTTTTTTTCCTATTTTTGAGGGATTTATGTAGTTTTTATCAGCAAATTCTATTTTCTTAGGATTTTCACATATTGTGTCATTAATATTGCCTGTACTTTGATTGCTTTTAATCTGTTTTCCTGTGTGCTTTAATTTATGAGACTGTTTGCTTCATATCTTAATATTCACATTTTCAATTTATCAATACAGTTGCTTACTTTAAATTGTCTGGGTTTAATTTCCTTCTACATTCTTTTTATATCTCATCTGATATCCAGAACTAACCAGTTTTTTATGATGCTGTGCCTGTGCTAGCACAGACTTCTTCAGCTCTGAGCAATACTACTTGGATTTATCATGGACTTGAGGGAGGGAGTAATTATGCTCAGTTTCCAGCAAAATGAAGAGGACACAAAGAATAGGCTTCAAAGTCTGGTGTAAAATTGTGGTGCAGGGTAAGACTTTTTGTTCTTTAGATCTAAGCACACAATTTGGAAGCTAGTCATATTCCACAAAGTCCACCAAAAAAAAGAAACCTTCTCAATCTCCCTCTGCAAGAACACTTCATGCATTTAGTAAGGAATATACCTGGACCCTGAGTTTGGTATTCATTTGGTGCTGTACAGCAGTAACCAGAAGTGGAAGGACACACACTAAGAATGATTTTCAAGCTTTAATTTCTCTAAATTCTTTGGCACAATCCTTGCCAGTGCGATGAGATAATCTTTTTTTTTTTTCCCCCCACTCCCTCAGCTCCTGTTTATTTGAAAGAATTTTTTTCTCTCTTTTTCTTACATGCTGATAAGTTTTCTATTGTCACTCTTCTCTCTTGAGAAAGGTTTCATTTTCTTCAGATGTTTTGCACAGATTTTTTCCATTCTAAAGCAGGGCTTGTGCTCTTCTTTATAGATTGAGAAACTATCATAATAAAAAAAATCCCTGTTGAAAAATCACCCATGGTCATTGTAAACAATATTATCATTGATATTTACGTTACAGAAATAAAGGACTTTTGAGGCTGACTGTTGACATCGCAGGTTTTTGTCCCTGTTGGGTTCTTTGAGAGTTTTGTAAATCAGTGTTGTGAGAGTTGCAAAGGGCCTGAAATTGAAGAATAGAAGTAATAACTCCATTTTACAGGTGAGGAAGCTGAAGTATGAAGTCATGAAGTGGCTTCTTCAAAATCGATTATAAATTTGAGGAATGAACAAAGAATTTCTGATTTGTAATCTCAGAATCTTATTCTTTCCCTCTCAAGTGCTTAATTTCACAAGTAGACCTTTATGGCCATTGTTAACAGAATAAATTCACATATAAAATACTTATCTTCCATTCTTTTTCTCCATCTGCCATAAGTAAAGAACTTTCAGAAGCCACTGGGAGAAAAAAAAAATGCTTCACCTTCCAGGAGGTGTTCAAGGCCAGGTTGGACAAGACCTTGAGTGAGATGTACTAGTGGGAGGTGTCCCTGCCTATCTCAGGGGGTTGGAACTAGATGATCTTTGAGGTCCCTTGCAACCTTACCATTCTATGATTCTATGATTTATGTAAATAAATTAACTACTGTTAAGCAAAACCTTCAAATCAATTTTAGGGCAGACAATGTTTATTTTTGCTGTCTCCTATAATATTAATTGGTTATTTTAGAAATGTTGGGTTAAATCACATTCTCAGTTTTCAAGTTTTGTTTAGGAAGAACCCAGACCAATAATCCTTCAAAGGATGCCATCTATTGGGGCCAGCACATATTAAACACTATGAGAGTTTAGTATTATAAAGGTAGCCAGATTTTGCTCTTGGTTCCAATGCTAGGGAATATCTCATTTCTTCGAATAATCAAATCCTAGAATCAGCCAGGTTGGAAGAGCCCTTCAAGATCATCCAGTCCAACCTATTACCCAGCTCTACCCAATCAACTGGACCGTGGCACTGAGTGTTCCATCCAGGTTTTTCTTCAACACCTCCAGGCACAGCGACTCCACCACCTCCCTGGGCAGCCCATTCCAATGCTAATCACTCTCTGCAAAGAATTTTCTCCTAATATCCAGCCTAGACCTCCTGGCACAACTTGACACTGTGTCCCCTCATTCTGTTGCTGGTTGCCTGGGAGAAAAGACCAACTCCACCTGGCTACAACCTCCTTCCAGGTAGCTGCAGACAGCAATAAGGTCTGCCCTGAGCCTCCTCTTCTGCAGGCTGCACACCACCAGCTCCCTCAGCCTCTCCTCACAGGGCTGTGCTCCAGGCCCCTCACCAGCTTCGTTGCCCTTCTCTGGACACATTCCAGTACCTCAACATCTCTCTTGAATTGAGGGGCCCAGAACTGGACGCAACACTCAAGGTGTGGCCTGACCAGTGCTGAGTACAGGGGCAGAATAACCTCCCTTGTCCTGCTGGCCATACTGTTCCTGATCCAGGCCAGGATGCCATTGGTTCACCTGCTCACCTGGGCAAACTACTGGCTCATGTTCAGCTACTATCTACCAGTAACCCCAGGTCCCTTTCTGCCTGGCTGCTCTCCAGCCACTGTCCCCAGCCTGTAGCACTGCTTGGGGTTGTTGTGGCCAAAGTGTAGAACCCTGTACTTAATCTTGTTAGTACAGGTTAGTCACTTCTTGTGCACTGATTATTTTATTTAATGTTCTGTGCTTTTTATTTAATGTTCTGTGCTAAAGAACTAATATTTTTCACTGGCTACCACACAATCAAAATATGAGGATAAATGAGTTTGAAACAGAGAAAATTTACTTAATGTTTGGCTTTACAAAAAACGTAATAAACCAAACCAAACACACAATGAAGTAAAGCTCTTTTCAGGAGAGGCAAAATGTATAGCAAGAAGCTACTGACACAAATAAAAGCTTGGAAGGTTAAAACTGAACATTAAAAGAAGCTTTCAAGGGTCAGTGAGGGTTGGGGTTGGGGGAAAATACAACACTGGAAAATGTTGTCCAAATAGATTAGAGAATCTCAACTCGTGGACTTTTCCAAGACTCTGGTAAACAAGGTCATGGCTGACTAGATCTATAGTTAGTATTAGCCTCCCCTTTTGTTGTACAAGATCCCCATCCAACTGTTTGATGTTAAATCTGGGAAAAAAAAAATCCTAAAATACGGAGGAAAGCACTGGAGATAATCTGGGAAAGGTTACTTTTGCTAAGTCCATGCACATCTATTTATCTGTATCCCATCACAGGTTTTAAGCTGGTCTTCATGGTGGAAACTGCAGGGATATAATTTGGATTCCTTATAGCTACAACAACCTCTATGATTATTATTCTGCTAACAGTGAAGTCCTGGCAAGTTGATCTCCTTCACCAGAGTGCTTCTGTTTTGACAGTTCACTCTTGTAATTCCCTCTTCCTTTTTTTTTTTTTTTTCCCCTCATTCTATTAAATTTATCTCTTAACTGTATAATTTTAATATACTATATACATTATAATAATATTAATGATACTATATTTATACTATATTTTAGAGGTTCTCATAGAAGAAGAAAACTTCCTCTGTGACCTACTATAGATTTTTTCATCCTGCTCTGGCAGTGGTGTTGGACTTGATGATCTCTTTGGGTCCCTTCCAACCTCTAACATCCTGTGATCCTGTGAAAAGTCAGGAAACATCTAAACTTTAGAGGGTTTTTTTTCTATATCTTTAAATGCTATCAAGAAGCTGTAGAGGTATAGACATGCTCAATCATAGTCTCCTAACAGTAGAAATAACTGATTTTCATTCAGTACAGGAAATACCTTCTCTCTGTGATTTCTCTGTGATTGTTGTGGTTGAAAGATGTAACCCAGATTCTCCTGTACTAAATTCAACAAAACACTGATTATTATTGGACTGCTAACATACCTTTATTATAATCTGAATAGCACCATGATGCACAGCTGTTTCCTTCAAATGCAGGAACCTTCATTTGGATTAAAAAGCCTTATTAATGACTCACTGCAACACAAGGGTCCTTAGACCTCTCTCTGCCTCATCCTAGTTATTAATCTCATTCCTACAAAGTTTCAATAGCCCAGAATTTACTAACATCCATACTACACCTTTTACCCAACAGTATCCAGACTGTTGTTGCCATATTTTCAATAATAAAATAGGCAGTTCAGGAAATAGCCTCTCTGGAGGTGTTCAAGGCCAGGTTGGATGAGGCCTTGAGTGACCTGTACTAGTGGGAGGTGTCCCTGCCTATGACAGGGGATTGAAACTAGATGATCTTCGAGCTCCCTTCCAACCTTACCATTCTATGATTCTAAATAGAGCACCAGGGAGAAACAGGCCTTTAAGCAATGCAAAATCTGTCCTTACACAAGTCAAGTACAAGTGAGGGCTGATGTTTTTCACGCTCTAGCATTTCTACAGGTAGTGACATAAGTGAAAATGAAGCAGGACTAACAAAGGTGAGAAATTTCATTAGCATCCATCAAAGCCTTAGAGAAAATTCCTAGGATGTGAGGCCCTGACCCAAAACGAGAATGAGACCCTGACCCAAAATGAAGACCTTGTGAGGAGTTATGGAAAATTTGATAACTTTGTACAAAAATGCATTTCTTAACTTGTAATAGTTAGCCGCTAATCTGTCTTTGGGAGTACCAGAGCACTTTACCTTTCTTTCTCACCCAAGAAAAGGAAGTTTATACAGTCATGCAGCATACTCCTATCTATTAGTTTTTCTCATCAATCTTTTGTTCCAATGAGAAAAGGACACTATTTGTGACATTAATGCAGACTAACATACACAGAGATGCAGGATCTCAGAACCTATGAGACCCTCAGCAAGTTTGCAGATGATACCAAGCTGTGTGGCACAGTTGACTTGCTAGAGGGCAGGGATCCATCCAGAGGGACCTGGACAAGCTGGAGAGGTGGGCCCAGGCCAACCTCATGACATTCAACAAGGCCAAGTGTAAGGTCCTGCACCTGCTTAGGCCCAATTCCAAGCACTAATCCAGGCTGGGTGGTGAATGGCTGAGAGCAGTCCTGAGGAAAAGGACCTGGGGGGTCTGGGTTGATGAAAGCTCAACATGAGCCTGCAGTGTGCATATGCAGCCCAGACAGCAACTGTGTGCTGGGCTGCAGCAAGAGAAACGTGGCCAGTAGGGCAAGGGAGGTGATTCTATCCCTTTACTCTGCTCTTGTCAGACCTCACCTGGAGTCCTGTGTGCAGTTCTGGAGCCCTCAGCACAGGAAGGACATGGAACTGTTGGAGTGGGTCCAGAGGAGGCCACAAAGATGTTCAGAGGGTTGGAGCAACTCTGCTATGAGGACAGGCTGAGAGAGTTGGGGCTCTGCAGCCTGGAGAAGAGAGGGCTTCAAGGAGACCTTATAGAGGCCTTCCAATATCTGCAGGGGACCTACAGGAAGTCTGGGGAGGGATTATTTATAAGGCCTTACAATGACAGGACAAGGGGCAATGGGTTTAAATTGTCAGAGGGGAGATTTAAACTGGATGTTAGGAAATTCTTTCCAGTGAGGGTGGTGAGACAGTGGCACAGGTTGCCCAGGGAGGTTGTGGTTGCTCCCTCCTTGGAGGTATTCAAGGCCAGATTGGGCAAGGCCTTGAATGACCTGTTCTAGTGGGAGGTGTCCCTGTCTATGTCAAGGGGTTGGAACTAGATGATCCTTGAAGTCCCTTCCAACCTTACCATTCTATGATTCTATGATTCTGCAATTCAGCTCGTCAGCGATAAGAGTAAAATGTCCAATAAAGATGCACAGATCCAGAAAAAAAAATGTTGTTGCTTTGTCAGAAAAATGGTTTACATAAATACAAGTTCAGAACACTGGGGAAAATTAATAAAAGACATATTTTGAGAGCATATTAGGAACCTCAAATTTCCTAACATGGCACAGAGCCATGGGAGGAAAAGAGGAAACTTACTCTTCATTTTGAAAAGGTAAAATTCAAAACCTGGGCAACTACAGGCCATTCAGCCTAATTAATACCGATAGTAGTATCAAGCAAAGTTATACTGAGTCAAGTCAGTGTAGGATAGCCAGATTAAAGAGAAAGAAATTCCCCAAGAGCAGAAGGAAAAATGGGGTCAGTAGGAGCCAGAGATGGACCAGAACTTCAAGTAGGAAATCCCAAGCTGAAGAGTGCTAAGGAGGGGCTAGAAGTGAATTATAATGAGGTTGATATAAAATTATTAAGTATTTTTTTAAATATATGTAAAGAAAATTTTCCCAAACTTATCTACAAGTAACACAGATTCTATTATGCACTTGTTAAAAATATCTTTGCAGAATGTATATATATACATATACATATATATATATATATAAATCAGATTAAATTTAAATAATTTAGAAAATGATTCAGAAAATTGAAACTGGAGAGTCCTGCAGCACAGGCTGCCACTTAGATGTTAAATATAAACTGTCACAAATTTCAGAAAAGAGAGAGTGTCAGTTTTTGTAATCCAAAGGTGTACGCAGAAGCATAAATGAGGAAAACTAGAGTCCCAGTCACTTTGGAGGCCTTCCACCTGGTGATGGTGCTGCGGGGTTGTTCTGTTTACCTAGCTCCAATGGAACAGGTTGTCTGAAAAGGTCCACGGATGCAAGGCAAACACTCCGTGGCTCTCAGGAGACCATCGGAGCCGTCAGTACCTGGGTGAAGCAGGATGCAGGTTTAGAGGCTGGAGTAGTCCAATCGGCTGCGGTGCAGAGCAAAGGAGCTGCCCTCGGGCTGCAGCGGCCGTACGGCAGGTCCTGGCGTCACAGCTCATTGCTAGGCTGTTGCTAGGTTGTCACCTAGGCTCGACCAGAGTCAAACAGACTCGGACTGGGCTGAGCGCAGGTGGGCAGCTGTATCCCAGCAGACAGGCAAGGGTCAGGTCTGCCGTTGGTGGTGGAGGCAAGTCCCCAGCTACGGGTGGTGCGTGCAATACAAACAGGTAGTGGACAAAACAAAGACAACAGCAGTAAACAAGCTGGCTAGGGTTTTAAGCATTTTGACAAGTGTCTTTGACCAACAGCAACAGATGAAAACACCCCTGGAACCAGTCCTAAGTTATTTCATGGAGAAAGGTAGATACACATGCCCAGCATCCTGATCTGTGTTTACCAAAAACAAAGCAGGGTGCAAAACAAAGCTAAATCTGGTGTCTCTGTGGCAAACGGAGAGGCACCAGTGCTTTTGTCTGTTCTCCCGCTTACTTCCACCAGGGAAGAAGGGAAAAGGGGTGGGGGTGCAAGGTGGGTATTCAGGTAGGTGTTTAGGACATGTCTTGGATGTGTATTCTAGGTGTAATTTGGACCTTCCACCACAAAGATGCCTTTGTCCCCAACAAACTTTCCACTTCGTATGGGGTATGACCTTTGTGGTATGGGATGCACCTGAGACAACTCAAGCCAGCTGTGCAGAATGACTTGAAACTGCTAACAGCTTTCACACCATGGCTGAACTAGGATTTTGTGCCAGGAAAATGAGGACACCATTGCAGAGGGGCTGGAACTAGATAATCTTTAATGTCCTTTCCAACCCAAACCAGTTTATGAATCTGTAATTATCATTTTATGAGATGGAGGAGTTACAGTGAGAAGAGGCAGCAGGAAATATGAATTCACACCGAAGCTTGATTCAGTTAAGAAGTCAATCAGCCACTAACCTCAGCGGAAATTAGGCACTCTGATTTGCTGCAAAGATTCCCATGTGTCTAATCTTCTGCAGTTGATAAGTCTGTCTAGCACTACAACTAAATTACATTTAAACCTTGTCCACAACATGCAGCAGAAAGTCATAATGATGTGTTAGGAATTGTTAGGTATTTATGCATCATCAAGTAACCTTAGTGTATAGTACTAAAAACATCATGAAAATGCCCTGTACATTTTTATTGGCACAGATATTATCCTGCTTATAATTCTGATTTTTAAAAGTTGTAATTGAAATTCTGAAAGGAAGTTTAAAAAATTCTCACACACAAAAAAAATCATCATGAATTTTGTAGGCTATAAGAGTAATTTATGTACAGAAAAACTTCTTTGTTTTATCTCGAATCAGTTCTGTAGGGCATTCCACTAACTCTAGATGTACTTTACAGTGTACAATGAATTCTTAAAGAATACCTTTTAAATGCCTAATTTGTATTCATTTACTATACAACTGGCTCACTAAAGTTAATTAATTAACTGTATTGAAACTGAAGCATTGAGAAGTGTGGTCTCATAAGGTCAAAACCAGGATGTAATTTGAAAAATGCTCTCATAGTCCACTAAATATATTCATAGTAAGTGAAGTAGTTTCCTGAGTTCTGCAGTTATTTGCTTCTTTTTTGCTACCCCAGTAAATTGGTGATGGTTATCAGCAAAGTCACAACTCAGTTTGATTTTGACCAACAAAAATTAATGTTTATCTGCCATTACACTGTCCTGTTGAGATGTTTTCTATCACTGGCCCAACCATTTGTCATACTCTCGATTTCATAGCTTCCATCACTTTTTAAATTGTTTTGCTTATTGCAGTTGTAGGTGCATTAATAATTAAAAGGGAAAGATTAATAAATAAATAGCACTGGATACAGTTTAGCTGAATTGGAGATTCCATCAGCTGTGAGTCAACATCCACTGCTAGCAAAAAATATCCATTACTTTGATAGGGGAAAAAAATCCCAAACCACCACCACCACCAAAAACCACCAAAATAAACAAACAAACAAAAAAACCCCAGCAATTGAATTTGGCCCTAGAGGACAGGTATCTTAGTAGGGAAAGAAAAGGAATTAAAAAAAAATAAAATCATGAATTCCTGAGAACATGTACTTTTGGCTAAAAATAGTCCCACATCCCTTATATTCCTGTGTCTTAAAACAAGAAAGGTAGTATACCTCACATACTCATATATCAAGATTACAGCCAGAGGAGCAGTCCTTTAGCCTTCTCAGATGTGAAGGAAATAATGTAAATCCATCCATCCTTCCTTCCTTCCTTCCTTCCTTCCTTCCTTCCTTCCTTCCTTCCTTCCTTCCTT
>VWZE01011566.1:27733-46636 GCA_013396675.1 Eubucco bourcierii
TTCCTTCCTTCCTTCCTTCCTTCCTTTCTTCCTTCTGAATTCTTTCCAAATTCCTTCCAAATTCCTTTCTTTCTGTCTTTCTCTTTCTTCCTCTCTTTCCTCTCTTTCTTTCTCTCTTTCTTTCTGTCATTCTTGTTCTCTCCCTTTCTCTTTCCCTCTTTCTCCTCTCTCTTTCTTCTCTCTCTTTCTCTCTTTCTCTCATTCTCTCTCTTTTACTCTCTCTCTTTCTCTCTCTCCCTCATCCTCTCTCTCTTTCTCTCTTTATCTATGTCTCTCTCTTTCTCCCTCCCTTCCTTCCATCCTTTCAAGTTCCTTCCTTCCTTCCTTCCTAATTCCTTCCTTCCTTCTGAATTCCTTCCTTCCTAATTCCTTCCTTCCAAATTCCTTCCTTCCTCCCTTACCAATTCCTTTCTTTCTCTTTCTTTCCTGTCTTCCTCTCTTTCTTTCCTCTTTCTTCCTCTCTTTCTCTCTCTCTTTCTCTTTCTTTCTCTCTTTATTTCTCTCATCCTATCTCTTTCTTTCTCTCTCTCTCATCCTCTCTCTCTTTCTCTCACCCTCTCTCTCTCTTTCTCTATCTATTTCTCTCTTTCTCCCTCCCTTCCTTCCATCCTTCCAAGTTTCATTCCTTATGAGTTCCTTCCGAATTCCTTCCTTCTTTCTTTTTCAGTCATAAACTTAGCATTTTTCAGCTGCAGTTGCCTTGTGGGTTAAAAATCTTTCTGCTAACAAATCCTGCTTTGCAGAGACCTATCTCAGTAAGTAGAACAGATAACCTATAGCCCATATTAATCCTTAAATGAAGACTTTTCTTTTTCGCTTGGCAAACAATATGTTCTTCTGTGCCGAGTGTGTGATAAATCAGCTACAGTGTCCACAAAGAACATTTATCAGTATGACCCATATGAATGGCATTTAAAGAGTCTTAGTGTTTGTAACTACTTGGATTATTACATGACATATAATAAAAAGGTGTCTCTGAGGGACAAAGAAATCAGGAATAGTGTGGCCAGCAGGAGCAGGGAGGTCATTCTCCCCCTGGACTCTGCACTGCTTAGGCCACACCTTGAGTACTGTGTCCACTTCTGGGACCCTCAATTGAAGAAGGACATTGAGGTGCTTGAGTGTGTCCAGAGAAGGGCAACGAGGCTGGTGAGAGGCCTCAAGCACAAGCTCTATGAAGAGAGGCTGAGGGAGCTGGGATTGTTTAGCCTGGAGAAGAGGAGGCTCGGGGGGACCTTCTTGCTGTCTCCAACTACCTGAAGGGTGGTTGTAGCCAGGGGGAGGTTACTTTCTTCTCTCAAGCAACCAGCACCAGAACAAGAGGACACAGTCTCAAGCTGCACCAGGGGAAGTTTAGGCTCAAGGTGAGGAGAAAGTTCTTGATTGAGAGAGTCATTGGCTGCTGTAATGGACTGCCCAGGGAGGTGGTGGAGTCACCGTCCCTGGAGGTGTTCAAGGCAGGGTTGGATGTGGCACTTGGTGCCATGGTCTGGTCTTGAGGTCTGTGGTAATGGATTGGACTTGATGATCTTTGAGGTCTCTTCCAACCCTGGTGATACTGTGATACTGTGAATAAAGGCAGGCAAACACTGCCTTGTTTTGCCCACGTGAATCATGAGCACTGCAATAAATTTCATTTGTCAAGAATCTCAGAAGTAACCAGGTTGGAAAAAACCTCTGAGATCACCAGGTCTAGCCTATTACCCATCACTATCTAGACACTAAGTGCCCTATCCAGTCTATTTTTAAACACTTCCAGGGACAGGGACTCCAGCACCTCCCTGGGCAGCCCATTCCAATGGCCAATCACTCTTTCTGCAAAGAACTTCTTCCTAACATCCATCCTGTAACTGTCCTGGTGCAGCTTGAGACTGTCCCCTCATTCTGTCACTGCTTACCTGGAGGAGGAGACCAAGCCCTACTTGGCTACAACCTCCTTTCAGGTAGTTGTAGAGAGCAATAATGTTTCCCCAAGCCTCCTCTTCTCCAGGCTAACCAAGCACAGCTCCCTCAGCTGCTCCTCACAAGGCTGTGCTCTAGACTCCTCACCAGCCTTTTTGCCTTTCTCTGGACACATTCAAGCATCTCAGTATCTTTCTTAAACTGAGTAGCCCAGAACTGAGCAGGGTATTCACAGTATCACACAGTATCACAGTATCACGAGGGCTGGAAGAGACCTCAAAGATCATCAAGTCCAACCTGTTACCACAGACCTCAAGACTAGACTATGGCACCAAGTGCCACGTCCAAACACGCCTTGAACCCCTCCAGGGATGGTGACTCCACCACCTCCCTGGGCAGCCCATTCCAGTAGCCAATGACTCTCNATCTCTGGATTCTAAGCTGATTGTAAGTTGAATGAATTGCAACTCATTCAAAATTCCCAACCCCACAGACATTCATTTTTCTAGGACATAGACACAGAATGTGTCTGTCATTATTTTTCGCATCATATCTAGCATAACTACTTCTAGTGTAGGTCCAAAATACTATGAACGATCATTCTATACACACTAAGGATACATTACCCATATCTATCATAGCAGAATAAATAAAACATACCACTGAAGATCCTTCAACTGAGTATGAATCAAACCCTCCTGACCTATATGGACATTACTTCCTTCCTAATTTGCAGTGAGTTTAGATTTCAAGTTTTAAGGCCAGGAAGGTTTTACTTCCTGCATAGTATCAAGCACAGAATTTCACAAGGCAATGTTGGTAGCAAGTTCAGTAGTTAGAATAGAACAAGTGTGAACCAAATACCCAGGTGATAGGGTGGGTGTCATATTCCTTTCAAAGCTGTTGCAATCCTGAATAGCAAACATATTTAGCTGTTTGGTTTGGAGTTTTGTTGTTTGGGGTTTTTTTTGGTAAATATTTCCACTATTTTTTATTTGTCTGTCTTTTCATTCAGCCACTGAATTCTCTTAACACATTCTTGTATTCAAATGTACTTTATCTCCACACAAGTTATCATGCAAAAATCACTAATCTGGGAATAATCTCTGCTGACATAAGTAGAAGAAGCTTGTCTTAGATTCTTACAAGCTGTGTCTTCCAGGAACAATGATCGCTCTTGGAGTTTTTGTATAACACCTCCAGAGAGAAAGAAAGTTGTCCTGTGATGGTGCCATTTATGCCAAATGATGACACTGATTTCAGAGTAGAGATAATCCAAAATGTTTTAAACTCCCTGGATGTAGTAGTTTAAGGTTATTTGGAATATTCTAATACTTTCCTGAAACTTCAGTGCAGAATCTAAATAAATTAGATAATTTTTAGAATATTCTGATAGTTTCCTGAAACTTCAGTGAGGAATCTAACTAAATTAGATCATTTTTTGGAATATTCTAATACTTTCCTGAAGCTTCAGTGAAGAATCTAACTAAATTAGATCAATTTTTGGAATATTCTAATAGTTTCCTGAAACTTCAGTGCAGAATCTAACTAAATTAGATTGTTGGATGTAAAAAAATATCAATGATTAAGTCTATATCCTTCACTGGTTTGCTAAGAGGTATAAAAAGCCAATATATAAACAATTATTTCTTCTTTGCTCTTAGACAATGGCTCTCTTCACTAACCTTGGCTGACCAGATAACAGGTGAGCTTTGCTGGTTGTTTTCTGTCTGGGAGAGAGAGGGTGAAGTTGCTCCTTTCTGGGCTGTCTTTGTCCAGGAGGGGGGCAAAGATTGGATTTTTTTGTATTATTTCTAAATTTATATAATCGTAAACATATTTTGCATACATGCTTGTTAATTTAGCTTTTCTGTAAAATGTAGCTTTATCTTATTTCCAATCCATCTGAGCTGGTCTAGTAAATTTTAATTGAGGGGTGGGAAAGTCCTAATCCACCACACTGGAAGAGAAAAAATAATAAATAAAAATAATAATAATAAAAAAAAAGTTTGGCTGCCTCAGAACCATCTACCTATGCAATCTGAACATGCACAAGTTTTAAAGGAAAATAATAATCATCCTTATTAGGGGTTAGAGTGACAGTACAGGACGTGAAATCCTATTTTTAACTACGTGTTAAGGAACAGAAATTCTCAGCTAGCCACAGTGTCACTTCTGCCTGAGGATGCATGAAACCACAACTCCCACTTATCAGAAGGTATGAGGTACACAGCCTGCACATGTAAAGGATGCTCTATGTTTTCCCCACTAACACTATTCTACAGCTTATGAATATTTAAACTCTCACTGCAGCAATGTGGAAATGCAGTAGTCTATTTGGTGTCTGACAGCCTTACAGGCTCTGATCATCAGTACTGTGTCTTGGAAATAATTTAATTCAAGTAACAAAGATTCAGGGAGACTTGTTTTAGAATAATATGTAGTTAGAAAACTCATCTGAGATGTGGGAGATCCACTTTCTAATCTGCTTTCTGGCTGATTTAGAGTTAGTTCTTTCGTGTAATGCAGCCTCAGAATGGCATTTACTATTCTCACTGCCACATTACACTGAGAGATTTGCCCTGAGCTTTTCATCTTCCAGTATCCCCAACACCATTTTAAACCTCTCTCTTTCCAAAACATTCTGTTTTTCACATTGGTAGACTGACCTCACAGAATTCATTTGTCCTAAAGATGGACCTTGAAGTTTCATTTCTTTAAGGGCTATTTAGGCTGATCATAGTTAGCAACAACATATACTACTTTTAACAGTCTTAAAGAGACATGAACCAATTTTTTTTCTATTGTTGTTTTGTTGTCGCTTTTTGTTTCTTTGTTTTATTGGCTTTGGTTGTGGTTTCATGGGGTTTTTTTGGTTGGTTTGGGGGGTTGGGGTTTTTTTGTGTGTGTATCTTTATTGTTTGTTTGTAGGCTTTTTTATCAGAAGATATAAAACTACAATTTTTTTGGAGGTCTTTTGTTACTATGCAATCCCCCAGGTTAAGCCTTAAATTTCCAAGCCTCCCATTAAAACAGTGTGGCAATTAATAAGTAATAAAAATCTAGTTTGAGCTGTTTAGAATAGTGATTTTTGACAACTCGAAGTGTGTTATTCATTAATTATATTATTTTAGTAAAAAAAAGAACAAAAACACAAACAAACAAACAAACAAACAAACAAAAAACCAAAAACAGTTGCCCAATCTGTAAAACAAACAAAGGTGAGCCTGTCACAACTCCACATCTGCAGGCACAGCCAATACTTAGGGCAAGTATATATTCTCCATAGGTACTTGTGATCTGTAAGGTTCTCTGTAAAGCTGTCCTGTCTGTATGAGCCCATTGGGGCAAACACTCTCCTGAGATGCCCTGGGAGGTGTGTGATGAGTCAGGTATAACATAGAAGAGTAGGAAAGATGTTTTGCAACCAGCTTAAGTTGCAGTGCAAATGGTGGGGGTTGCATGCAGTGGAATGTGGTGTGAAAGTATGTCAAAGTGGATAACTGGAAGGAAAGGTCCAGAAGTGAAACAGACACTTAAAAAAGATATTTTCACCAACGTATATATGGGGTTTTGTCCTGGGCAGCTCAAGGCTCAAAACTTGGACAGTTATTATTCCGAACAATATTAAATATGATCCTAGGTGGTGTGTCCTGTAAAAGCATAAGTACAGTTAGCACCAATGTTTCCTTTACACATTCAAATTCACTTACCTAACTTCTTTTTACTGTTATTAAAAAAGACTCAGTTCGTATTGACTGAGCATATTACCTATTCAAGGAATAAGATGCAAGCAGTTTTCACTGCAGTTTATCACCTAAACTGACAAAATCATGTTGATCATCAATAAGAAATAAATCAACCCTGATTAAAAATGTAAACATAAGTTTGCTATTATACACATTCTCTTAAGCGTATTTTATCAAAAAGACTAAACTGTCAAATATTATTTAAGCCAGGAAGTAGCATTTTTATATTGGATGAGTGGGATTTAAAATTCTGGTTTGATTTGTCAGCACGACACACACTGTTGAGCTTGATTTGCTACCAGCTGCCTTATCGACTGCAGAAGATACCGCCTTGAATGAGTGAATTTAATCAATGTAGTGTCTGTATCATGAAACACATATAGTACTCATATAACATAGTCTGTATACTGTATATATATATATATNTTCAGATGCAAACATGTTGACATATCAGCTTTTAAGGCAGCATCTTACATCAAAAGTGCACCTTAAAGCAAATTTCTACTAACTATACTTTGATTCACTTTATGGAGTACTGTGATGGTTTAGGAGTTACCTGGCCCCCCCACTCTATGAAAATCAACCAGACTAGACAGAACCAGCTGGAAGTTAAGGAATGAAGTTATATTTACAGTTTAGCACAATTTACAAGCAGATATATACACAATATACAGGAATATTTACAGAAATATACAAGTTAAAAGGTAAAACAGAAACACAACACCCCTCCCAGAAATCAGAGTTTACACACTAGGTCTTCAGCAAAAAACCTTTCACTATTACATGTAAGGCTAATTCTAGTTAATTTAGATTCAAATCATTAATGCAGCTAATCTATCATTAATGCATGGACTTCAACTACCCACAGAATGCAATAATTTCACAGAATTATGCAGGGTTTGGACACAGAACAAAACAGTAGTCTGGATGCATGTATGATGGATAAAGGTGTCAGGACAACAAATGTGTCACCTTTTCAGGTTTCAAGGGAACAGAAATTGCTGAGAAAGTGTAGTTGTGGACACATCGCACTTGTAAAAAGATCGGTGAATCATCCTTTCCTCCACACTTAGCCACCAAATAAGCCAGTCTGGCATGCGCTAGAATAGGACCAAAGCAGACATGAACATGTGAGTAGACTTTACAGAATCACAGAAATCTCCAGGTTGGAAAAGATAGAATCACAGAATCATAGAATGGTAAGGTTGGAAGGGACCTCAAGGATCATCTAGTTCCAGCACCCTGCCATAGGCAGGGACACCTCCCACTAGTACAGGTCACTCAAGACCTCGTCCAACCTGGCCTTGAACACCTCCAGGGAGGGAGCAGCCACAACCTCCCTGGGCAACCTGTGCCAGTGTCTCACCACTCTCACTGGAAAGAACTCCCTCCTAACATCCAGTCTAAATCTCCTCTCTGCCAGTTTAAACCCATTGTCCCTTGTCCTGTCATTACAAGACCTTGTCAATAGTCCCTTCCCAGCTTTCCTGTAGGCCCCCTTCAGATACTGGAAGTCTACTCTAAGGTCTCCTCAAAGCCTTCACATATATATGTATTATCATTGTTTTCAGTCCTGTGCTTTAGATTGAGTACCAAACTCCACCAATGGCATGATATAGCCTACAATGCAAGCTATTGGTTTAAACTTATATCTTCAAGGGCAGGTTGGATGAGGCCTTGAGTGACCTGTACTAGTGGGAGGTGTCCCTGCCTATGGCAGGGGATTTGAACTAGACGATCCTTGATGTCCCTTCCCTCCTTACCATTCTATGACTCTATGATTCTATGATCGTAAGACTTCATTTGAGGATAAAAAAGGAATGCAATAATAAATTTGTTTCTTCTTTCTTTGGAATTATGTTCTATAAAATATGTCATAAAGCACAATGAATCATTATAACTTACAGTCATTGAATTATTTTTTTTCTAGCTGCAGCTATTTCAACATCTCATCGTTAAAGTATAACATTTTGAAGTAGTATCTCGCATCTCACCATAGATATATGTCCTAACTCCCTAACAGTATATTTTACAGCATGTAGTCTATTCAGTTTATTTTCTTACCATGAATTATCAGCATTTTTAATGCATACTCCTTTCCTGGTTTGCATTGCTTTGAAGACATGTGATATTTCAATATAAATCTAACGAGAATTTTGCTAGGGTATGTCTATGTTAATTATTTTCATCAAGGAAATATTTATAGTTGAACAAAGGAAAAAAAAAATAGAAGGAAAATGGCAAAATATATAATCTAAAGTAAACTGAAATGATCCAGTCAAAATAGGTAGTTCAGGTTGCCCAGAGAGGTGGTGGAGGACTTGTCAATGGGTGTTTTTAAGGCCAGGTTGGATGTGGCTCTGAGCAACCTAATCTAGTGTGAGGTGTCCCCGCTCATGGCAGGGAGGTTGGAGCTGGATAATCCTTGAGATCCCTTCCAGTCCTGCTAATTCCATGGTTCAATAATGTTACAGTGTGAATAACATATCTAAACTAACCAAACCAACCAAAAAACCAATCAAAACCACAAAAATCCCAGAAGTAAACAAATAACCCTGTAGGAAATTTGCACATGTGTGCTTTGATTTCTGTGAAGATATTATAGATTATTTCTTTCTACGTTTACCTCCATCGTTACTCCATTATTTCTTTTTGTAATTTTAAAACAAAACAGAAGTTTTCCAAAATATAATGAGGTGTATAATTAGGAAAGACATTGAAGTGTTGGAGTGGGTCCAGATGAAGGCCACAAAGATGCTCAGAGGGCTGCAGCAGCTCTCCTATGAGGACAGGCTGAGAGAGTTGGGGGTCTTCAGCCTGCAAAAGAGAAGGCTTCCAGAATACCTGATAGTAGCCTTACAGTATGTGAAGGGGACCTACAGGAAGGCTGGGGAGAGACTACTGACAATGTCTTGCAATGACAGGACAACTGGTAATGGGTTTAAACTGGCAAAGGGGAGATTTAGACTAAGTGTTAGGAGGAAGTTCTTTCCAGTGAGGGTGGTGAGACACTGGAACAGGTTGCCCAGGGAGGTTGTGGCTGCTCCATCCCTGGAGGTGCTCAAGGCCAGGTTGGAGGAGGCCTTGAGTGACCTGTACTAATGGGAGGTGTCCTTGCCTATGGCAGGGGATTGGAACTAGATTATTCTTGAGGTCCCTTCCAACCTTACCATTCTATGATTCTGTATTATAGATAAATATTTAAGTAGGATGCTAACAGGCAAATTGAGATTTTAATTTGATATTCATTGAATGCTTTCTCTTTTTTTACTTGATTAGATATTGTATATTATTCCAATTATATTCTGTTTCTTGCTTGCATTACTTCTGAATTAATATATTTTAATTAATGATAAATAAGAAAGTATAGCCTCCACCATGAGTACAAACTGATTATTCATTAAGAGGGTGAAAGGTTGAGAAGTTTTTGTCACACAGTTAGGAAGAAACCAAATTTAATAATTCATTATAAATTCAAATTACAGAGAAGAATAATTTTCCAGAAATTGGAGACTAGAATTTTGTTACTGATCTTTTTAATCCTCTCAGGAATTTTGGATTTCTATGTTCACTGGGATATACTGGGAAAAAAGATAAATTATTGTCTATTTTCTCTATCAATTTTGACTAGTGTATGTCTTATATTTCATACAGGAAAATAAAGTGTCAATCTTGTCAAATGTAGTTAACAGAATCATAGAATGGTAAGATTGGAAGGGACCTCAAGGATCAGCTAGTTCCAAGCCCCTGCCATAGGCAGGGACACCTCCCACTAGTACAGGTTACTCAAGGCCTCATCCAATCCAGAGCCTTGAACACCTCCAGGGAGGGAGCAGCCACAACCTCCCTGGGCAACCTGTGCCAGTGTCTCACCACCCTCACTGCAAACAACTTCCTCCTGACATCCAGTCTAAACCTTCCCCCTGCCAGTTTAAATCCATTGCCCCTTTTCCTGTCATTGCAAGACCTTGTCAATAGTCCCTCCCCAGCCTTCCTGTAGGCCACCTTCAGATACTGGAAGGCTACTATAAGGTCTCCTCGAAGCCTTCTCTTCTCCAGGCTGCAGAGCCCCAACTCTCTCAGTCTGTCCTCATAGCAGAGCTGCTGCAGCCCTCTGAGCATCTTTGTGGCCCTCCTCTGGACCCTCTCCAACAGTTCCATGTCCTTCCTGTGCTGGGGACTCCAGAACTGCACACAGTGCTAACCTTTCCAGAAGATGGAGAATCAAATAAAACCTCTGATATTCTTAACTTTTGCACTTTCATTTACTTTGTCTCGTTCATTCTATGCTTTGGTGATGTGGATGTGGCTCTGCTAGTAAACTGAGGACAGTTGTGCTGCCTTTCCATAACCTCTCAATTTCTGGGCTTGCTAAGTACCAACACACACTCCTCTTTCCAGCACAACATGCTTTTGGTTTAATGCTTTTTTCAGACTTGGCACTGTGTATATATAGTTAGTTCTTTTTCACAGTGAAGCTGGAATACACTTCTCGAGAAAGGAAAACTCCTTCTACCTTTTTCAATTGCTGAATGGGCTTAGTTTTCCAGGATATGATTAGTTTTCATTTTTCTAAAGTCTGGCTACTTTGATTTTAAATCTTTTAATGCACACTTTTTAGTGCGTGAGAATAATAATAGTCTTTTCTTCAAGACTCAGTGGTGTCCAGGTTACCTCTCTGACAATAAGTGTAATGTAATTTCTATCCTATGGCTCATCTGTTCCAGTAATTGTCTTCAATTAAATTTTCCTGAATAGTGTGAGCTCTGACAGCACATTACAAAGAGAGAAATTGTTACTCTACATAGATTATTCAACCATTACTACAGTTCTAGGATTTTAACATGTTTTGTGTTGGTGTTTTTGCTTAGATATTTATATAATTCTTCAACTGGTGACTTTAAAATGGATCATGGAGGGAGAGAATGAAACAACCTGGTGGACTGGGGGAAAAGCTACATTTTACGATTAATGTATAATCACACTATCTACATACCACAGAATCACAGAATCACAGAACTTTAGAGGTTGGAAGTGACCTCCAGAGATCACTGAATCCAGCCTCCCTGGCAAGACAGGAACACCCAGGGTCGTTCCCACAGGAACGCATCCAGGTGGCTCTTGAAAGTCTCCAGAGAAGGAAATTCCACAACCTCTCTGGGCAGCCTGTTCCAGTGCTCTGTCACCCTCACTGTAAAGAAATTTATCCTCATGTTGAGCTGAAACCTTTGATGTTACACTTACTAGTAATGTACTAATTAATTCTACTTAATGTAGGCATTATTCTTTGTCTTATTGCTGCTGAGCAAAAAAAAGAGATTTGCCTCCTCCACTTGACACCCACCCCTCAGATATTTGTACAAACTGATAGGATCCCGTCTCAGTCTTCTCTTCTCCAGACTAAGCAGCCACAGGGCTCCCAATCTCTCTTTGCAGGGGAGATGCTCAAGTCCCCAAATCATCCTCATGGCTCAGTGATCATTGAATACTATAACCACAGCACTTTGACAGGCATTACTTTTAGGTAGCAGAAACTAGGAGGAAAAGTTTAGGACATAAGGGGAACACACCAGAGTAAATGTAAACGAAACAGATGTACCTTTGTTTTCAGAAAGGCTTTAATGCTTTTTAATGTGAGTTTGTATTAAACCATAATGCTTCTTTTTTTTTTCTTTTTTATTAATTTTTCTTTTTCTTACTTTTTTATTTTTTCTATTTTTTCCCCTTTTTTTTTTCTTTTTTCTTTTAAAAGTTTTTTCTTTTTTTTTTTTCTTTTCTTCCTTTCTTTCTTATTTTTTTTCTTATTTTCGAGGTAGATGAAAAGGAAGTTGTGATACATTGGAGATGGAGAGGTGAAAAAGATTTTCCTAGCTGAATGTGTGATGTGTCACCATCCAGTTGTTTCGATTTTACCTGGTTAAAAAAAGCAAATGTTTTCAACCATCTTTCTAGACAAGTTTCAAAAGTATGCAAAGTGGTTCTTCATTCTCCATGCAGAGTTGACTATGTGTCACCAACACAGAGACGGTGACAGTGAGCCCTGTAGAAAAAGATTAATGACAATAGAGTTTACCAGCTTGATGCTTACACTGCACTTTCAGAGTGTAGGGACAAACTGTTTGTTTTCCCTTTTAGATTGCTTACCACTGCTTGATTTACTGGGCAGCAGAGTGAAGACAAGTTTTTAAATAACTGTGGCCTAGCTACCATTCTTCTCAGCAAGCAACTGCACTTCTTTTAGAGACTGAAAAAGATTGCTTGTTCTGAGGAAATAATGTAATACTTCTTGCTGCTAGGATTTTCTTCATGAAATGTGACCTTAGTGGATACTTTGGTTGCAACTCACTTCTGGTTTTGGATACTTTTGAAATCCTTTAGCCCAGAAGAACAGAATTTTTGAGAAAGGAAAGGATCTGTGAATAGATCCCTAAAAATTACACAGATGATAGTACCTTTCACCTGTCCAAGAGCATACATACAGGAATCAAAATAGGTAATATGTTACTTAGTGAGTTTAACAAGTTACAAAGACCTCACAAATGTCTAAGTGGCTGTGGTACATGACATTGGATGGAAATCTGCTACTTGGTTATTCTACTGAAACCAAATTGATTTTAATTCAGATACAATTAGGATACAATTTGTGCAAAGGAAAAGGCCATGAGGATGATCTAAGGGCTGGAGCACCTTTACTATGAACACTCATTGGACAGAAATAATCTCTAACACAGGGCAATTCATCCTGTCCTAATCAAACTGAATGAGACACCTGACTGAAATGTCCAGAGAAGGGCCACAAGGATAATCAGAGGCCTGAAGCTCCTCTCCTGTGAGGACAGGATGAGAGAGTTGGGGCTGTTCAGTCTGAAAAAGAGAAGACTCCAAGGAGAACTTATTGTGGCCTTCCAGTATCTGAAGGGGGCCTACAAAAAAACTGGTGAGGGACTTTTTGGGATGTCAGGTAGTGATAGGACTAGTCGGAATGGAGCAAAACTGGAAGTGGATAGATTCAGATTGGATGTCAGGAAGATGTTTTCCACCATGAGGGTGGTGAGACACTGGAAGAGGTTGCGCAGGAAGGTGGTGGAACCCTCATCTCTGGAGGTCTTTAAGACCAGCCTGGATGTCACTCTGAGCAACCTGCTCTAGTGTGAGATGTCCCTGCTCATGGTAGGGAACTGGATGATCTTTGAGGTCCCTTCTGGCTCTGACAATTCTGTGGTTCTGTAAAACTGCTTTCTTTAGATAATGTTAACATTGGTGTAACCCCACTGATATCAAAGAATTTATACCAAAAATAATTTAATCCATTCTGATTCAAATATAGGTTGTAATTCTTTTCAAAACATTTCAAGTTGCAACTGGGTGGGTTTAGACTGGACATTAGAGAAAATATTTTCAGGTAGAGTGGCTAAGCATCGGAATGGGTGTTCCAGGGAGGTGATTGAGTCACCAGCCCTGGATGTGTTGAAAGGTTGTTTGGATGTGTTGTTTGGGGATATGGTTTAGGGTGACCCTTGTAGAGTAGGGTTACGGTTGGCCTTGGTGATCCTGAGGGTTTTTTCCAGTCAGAATGTTTCTGTGATTCCGTGATTCTGTGATTACAGAGCCTGGTGGCACTCTATCTTAGCAACCTCAGTCCTACTTAGTCTCTTATTTGCACTTATATTGGATTTTGTGAGGGAACTGTAACTATCTGGATACACTGAACATCTTGAGAAGATGCTGCAAACTTGTGACTGGAGAAAACATTTAGAAACTGATATGATTTGAGACATTTTAACAGACAGAGGAGTGTTTGGTACCTGCTTCATTGTACACATTCATCTTCCTGATCAGAAATTGTATTTACTTGTTACCGACTCTTCTGTTTGAAGGCAATGTAAGTTTTTTATTGCTCTAAGTATAAAGTCTTTCAGAAAGATTTTCCCCATGTGGACAAAGGTGGATGGTTCCCTGGGGTACAAGAAGTGCTCATGGCTTCTTTGTAATTCCACTATTGAATAATCCAGGTAAAGTGAGACTTGACACTTAAACTGTACTGATCTGAGGATTGACTTCAATATTATTTGTATAACTCAAAATCAAGACTCTTACTTCCAAACAGTTTTGCTTAGACTTTTCATATTGGGTGAGAAAAGCAAGAACCCCAGGAAAGTAAAAAAGAAAAAAAGAAGAAAAAAAGAAAAAGGACAAAGAAGGGGGGGAAAAAAGGAAAAAGAACAAATGGGGGGGGGGGGGGAAANAAAAAAGAAAATATAGAAAAAATAGAAAAAAGAAAAAGAGAAAAAAGATTTTAAAAAGAAAATAGAAAAAATAGAAAAAAAGAAAAAAGAAAAAATAGGGGAAAAAAAGAAAAAATAGAAAAAAAGAAAAATAGAAAAATTTAGAAAAATATAGAAAAAATAGAAAAAATTAAAAATTAAAAAATAGAAAAAATAAAAATAGAAAAATTAAAAATAGAGAAATAGAAAAAAGAAAATATAGAAAAAATAGAAAAAAGAAAAAGAGAAAAAAGATTTTAAAAAGAAAATAGAAAAAATAGAAAAAAAGAAAAAAGAAAATATAGATGAAACAAAAAAGAAAAAATAGAAAAACTTAAAAAATAGAAAAAAATATTTAAAAAATACAGAAAAAAGAAAAAAAGAGATAAGAAAAACAAAAATATAGGAAAAACATCCAATTCTACTCATAATTATCTATTTCATTTAGGAACTTTTGAAAATTTAACTAGAAACTAAAATGTCTTCTTCATACATTAGAAAACATTGTAATTACATTTTCTCATGTCAACAATTTAATTTACTATCAGTTATGCTTTAAGTGTAGCCATGGGCAAAGTTTGACATGGTGTTATAAGTTCAATGCTGCTGTACATTTACTTTCCATCTCTTTTTACCAGCTGGATTCACTGAAATAACTTCATATGTTTCCCTGTACTGAGAAAAGCCAAGTGCAAGGTAAATCAACAACGCTGAGGTACAAAGCATGTAGAAATGAGATTAGCCAAAGCAACACTCAAAACCAAAATTGACAGAACATTTAATTCATAATTAAAAATCACAAAGCAAATTGAATTACTTCTGCTTCTGAGATTTTAATTTCAGAACAAATAACTTATGGTTGAGTTTGGTTTTTTCCCTTCTTTTTTTTGTTTTTTTCCTTTTCTTTTCCCTGTTTTTTTTTCCTTTTTATATTTTCCCTAGGGTTTTTTCTTTTCTTTTTTTTTTCTTTTCTTTTCCCTCATTATTCCCCTTCTTTTTCCTTTTTTTCCCTTTTCCACCCCTTTCCCCCCCTTTCCCCCTCTTTTTTATTTTTTCTTTTTTCCCCTTTTTCTCCTTTTTTCCTTCCCCCTTTTTTTCCTTTCCCCCCTTTTCCCCCTTATTTCCCCCTTTTCCCCCCTTATTTCCCCCTTTTTCCCCTTTTCCCCTCTTTGTTTTTCTTTTTTCTTTTTTCCTTTTTNTTTTTCTGGGTTTTTTCTTTTTTTCCTTTTAAATTTTTTCTCTTTTTTTCTTTTTTTGTCCTTTTTCTGTTTTTTCCCCTTTTTTTCCTGTTTTTTTAAAATTTTTTCCTCTTTTTTCCTCATGGCCTTGGTCATGAGGTGTTTTTTGTCATTTGGTGGGGTTTTTTTGTTTGGTTGGTTAATTGGTTGGTTTGGTTTGTTGTTTAGTTGTTTTCCCTGCAGCTGTGGTTGTTTGATGGAGTTCCAGGTTCCCTTCAGAAAACCACAGAGATAAAGTCCCACCCCAGGGGATGAACCTGGTCATCCCAGGATGTTGTAATACTGTTATTCTATCCTGCTTTCTAGTATCACTGCTTATAAGCTGATATCAGGTTCTTCCCACCCTGCCTTTCCTCCTGTCCCTTCTTTTCTCTGGGCAAAGCTGTGTCCCTACTTATCTCATGGTTGGTGTGTGGGAGATGGTTCCCAGCTGGCAGTGAATTTTGAGCCACATCATGCAGCCTGCTGAAGCCTTGTGGGCTTAAGCTGGGGAGGGTAATTCTGGCCTACTCTCAGCCCTGCTGGGGACAGAAGGGGTGGAGGTTTCTATGTGACTTTAGTCCAATAGGCTTGGTTTAGCTTGTGGATGCATTCTCCTACCTGATTGCCCTTGGCATATATACACCTGTAAATAAAATCTCTCTTTAAACTTCCAACCAGAGTGCAGTATCTTCATTCTTACTCTTCAAAAGGAGTAAGAGTCACTTCTGTCCTCCAGTCCTGGGTAGCTCGTGGCCTTAAACTGGGACAGCAGCTGTGGGAGGGCCAAGGAGGATAAGCATCTAAATGTACTGGATAAATAAAAGTGGAATAGATTGCACCTACTGTTATGAAATAAACACAAAACCCAAACCTGTATCAAGAGAATACACAGTAGAACAATGGAATTAGGAGGGAGGGTGAAGTAACACTCAAAACTGCAACAATCCTGGGCTGCATCAAGAGAAGTGTGTGGCCAGCAGAGCAAGGGAGGTGATTCTACCCCTTTATTCTTCTCATGTCAGACCCCATCTGGAGTCCTGTGTGCAGTTCTGGAGCCCCCAGCACAGGAAGGACAAGGAAGTGTTGGAGTGGGTCCAGAGGAGTGGCACGAAGATGATCAGAGGGCTGGAGCATCTCTCCTATGAGGACAGGCTGAGAGAGTTGGGGCTCTTCAGCCTGGAGAAGAGAAGGCTTCGAGGAGACCTTAGAGTAGCTTTCCAATATCTGAAGGGGGCTACAGGAAGGTTGGGGAGGGACTATTGACAAGGTCCTGTGATGACAGGACAAGGGACAGTGGGTTTGAACTGGCAGAGGGGAGATTGAAATTGGATGTTAGGAGGAAGATCTTTGCAGTGAGGGTGGTGAGACACTGGCACAGGTTACCCAGGGAGGTTGTGGCTGCTCCCTCCCTGGAGGTGTTGAAGGCCAGGTTGGATGAGGCCTTGAGTGAACTGTACTAGTGGGAGGTGTCCCTGCCTATGGCAGGGGGTTAGAACTGGATGATCCTTGAGGTCCCTTCCAACCCTACCATTCTATGATTCTATGATTAATATCATTTAGCCACCAGTTTTTAAAAGCCCACTAATTTCAGTAGAAGCTTTTCCACTGCACCATGATCCATTTGTGCAATTAGTTTTCTCCAAAGAGCTAAATACTGTGTTTTATTACATTTAGTCCTCCAGGAAACCCAATGTTCCTTAGAACAGTTTTCATTTATATCTGAATCTCCCCCAAACTGACAAGTATTTCTGGAATAAAATGTTTTGGGAAAAAATGAAGTTCAGTCATAGAATTATGGAGTTTTCAGACTGGATCAGTATCCTGTCTCCAGGGGAAATCTTCTGGAAGCAAACCAACTACAAAATTTCATGTACTTAATTCTGTATCACAAAAAGTTTTTTGGTATTATATTTATCTCTGAAGGGAAAAACCAGAGATGTTTCTGACACCATAGTCTTCAGGGAAGGGGGAAATACATTTATTGGTGGTTGAGGTTTGAATCAACGTGTGGATATAATATTTTTGAAACAGTAAAATTAGATTTTCCAATACATTGTTCCAGAAATTCTTACCATAGCTCCACATAAATTTACTTTGCCGTATAAGGAGTCATCCCTCTGACTGCACTTGCCACATATTCTAACACAGGTATTAGTCAAAGGGTAAAAATAGGAGAACTCTTTTGTTTTATGCTTCATATCATCATAGATCAAAGCAAAAGATATGTTTTGATTTAAATATTATGAGAGAACTGAGGGAGAAAACATACTGTAATCAGGAGAGTTACAACTCAGGCTTTAAAGCTATGCCTTACCTAAAAGTGGAATGGAATCTTTTTACATCGTAACCTGAAGCCTATAGACAACTGCAGCACTTGAAAATGTTATGGTTGACCCAGGTCTTGACTGAATGGCTAAGGCCTTCTGAGGATTTTTCAAGCAGCTGGGCTCAGCAACGAATTTATATCATAGAATTATAGAATGGTAAGATTGGAAGTGAGATCAAAAATCATCTAGTTCCAACCCCCTACCATAGGCAGGCACATCTCCCACTAGGACAGGTCACTCAAGGCCTCTTCCGATCTGGCCTTGAACATCTCCAGAGAGGGAGCAGCCCAGGACTCGGTTGCTGTCTGGGCTGCATGTGCACACTGCAGGTTCGTGTTGAGCTTTTCATCACCCCAGAACGCTAGGTCCTTTTCCTCAGGGCTGCTTTCCAGCCATTCACCCCCCAGCCTGTATTTGTGCTTGGGATTGTGCCTACCCATTTTTTTAATTTTTTTTTTTTTTGTGCTTGTTTGTTTATGGTTTGTGGGGGTTTTTTTGTTTATATTTAAATATAAAAATAGTACTATACTCTGTGTTATGAGACAGAGACAGATGACTTCCAGTGACAGAACCAGTTGTCCTCAACTGCTCCTATGCTAAGCTCAAATGCTGGAAGATTCCCAGGAACTTCAGTGTGGCCAGAGGGCGAAGATCTCCCCATCACACAGGCAGGAGCACAGAGGGCTCCATCATAGCCTCTTATCATCCCATCTCCACAGAAGGGCACCAACTTTAGAGGACCATTAGTCTGCAGAAGAGTCAGCGGTAGGGCTAACACCCCAAATTTGACTCTTGGTGAAGTCTGCTCTAGTTTTAAGCTTTCCACTCACCTGTTGGCTTTGTGTGCGTGCAGTCTGTCCCTGGAAGCCACTGGATCCCATCAGATGTACACATGAATTAGAAAAAAAAAAAAAAAAAAAAGAAAAAAAAAATGTGGTTAAAAGTTCTCTAACCCCCTCTCCTCCTCCTCTCATCTTCTGAAGAGTCAATGATGAACAGACATTGATAAAACTAAATTTGCCCTCCTCCCCCACCTCAAGGTGCTGCTTCTTGAATGACTGTTACCTAGAGGAAAATCTCCAAAAATAATCCAAAATCTCCAAAATAATCATATCTCTTTCCCTAGCCTTACTCCTTCTTCCTATTTTGATAGTGAATTTACCCTTTAAAAGGAAACAATGTGTTTGTTACTTGCTTGAACTTGATAATTTTGCAGAAAGAATTCTGCTTACAGAAAACGTGTGCATATGAAATGCATGTCTCAAACTCCTTGCTCACATGGTGTTACCAGTGATGCAAAATTAATTATTGACATCAATTTTTACATCCAGGTAGAGATTGTTAATAACTATGAATACTGTTTATTAACATTGAATCTCACCAGAAAACTTATTTGCAAGGTTTGAAATGCAGGGTTTGGAAATTTATACACACAGGGAAC
>VWZE01011568.1:0-27336 GCA_013396675.1 Eubucco bourcierii
AGAGCCCTGCAGCTTCTCCCCTTGCCATAGCAGAGCCATGCCCATGGTGCAGGTAGGCACTCAGCCCATGCAGGGAGGGAGGCAGCAGCTGTGACATGAATTCCCTCTAGTGCAGACCACCAGCAGCAGCCCTGCCCTAGCGAGGGGCCCAAGCTCCTGTGGCTCCGCCCAGCCACTGCACACCCTACTGCAGGTGCTGGTGATGCCATGGCCATGGCAAGACCCAGTCTCTTGCATAGCCCAAGAAGACACTTGTGAAGGTTTGGGAGTTCCCTGCCCCCCACTCTTTGTAAAGTCCCCCAGACCAGACTCAGGCAGCTGGAAGTTAAGGCCTGAAGCTCTGTTTACAGCTCAGCACAATGCACAGCAGAGAGAGACACAACAGACAGGAACAGTGACAGACAGAGACAAGTTAAAGGGGATACAGCAACACAACTCCCCTCCCAGCAATCAGAGACCCCAGGAGGGGCTCCCAACCACCCTCCCACCTTCTCCCCACCCCTGTACCTCACCCCAAGGTTTGCCTTACGTGCAAGGAAAATTAGGAGGATCAGCCAGGGGGGTTAGAAGAGAAGTGGTTAGTGAGGATTAATCAGCAGAGGAGCCAGAGCCCAGAAGCTGCCAGATCCCCCCAGCAGCTGCTGCTCCAGCAAGCGCCAGAGAGAGACTGACTGATCTACTGTTTCGGTTATTGCTCCCAAACAACTCTTCAGCAAGCCGAAGAGTGCAGTAGCCATCAGGATGTTTGCCTTTCACAGCCTAGAGTGTCATTTTCTCCATTAAAATATTCTAATTAGCCTCAGACCAGCACAACACAGCTGGACAGCAGCAGCCTGCTGGAAGCCATCTGGAGCTTGTGGGGTGGTACCAGTGTCCCCTGGGCTGCTGCATGCCACTAGCTTCCTGGGGCAAGAGGTGAAGCTCCTTTGCTGCTGCTGCCACCTCACGATGCCTTTCTTCCTTTGTCTCAATGTTTTGTTCCCAGGGACAGGTTCCTCTCAACCACCTCTGTACATTTGCATCCATCCTTAAGGTAACTCAGTGTCTGTGTGTCCCCAGGCTGCAGCGGCGATGCCGCCTGCTGTGCCCCCTCTGCTAGAGACAGCAGCAGCTGCAGCCCCTCACCTGTGGCAGCAGCTGCACTGCAGTGCGCTCTGTGCGTCACACTCCCATAGTGGCAGCGACAGCGCAGTGCTCCCCGTGTGTCACACTCCTTTAGCAGCAGCTGCACTGCAAAACACTCTGTGTCACACTCCTTTAGCAGCAGCTGCAGTGCAGTGCTCCCTGTGTGTCACACTCCTTTAGCAGCAGCTGCACTGCAAAACACTCTGTGTCACACTCCTTTAGCAGCAGCTGCACTGCAGTGCTCCCTGTGTGTCACACTCCTTTAGCAGCAGCTGCACTGCAAAACACTCTGTGTCACACTCCTTTAGCAGCAGCTGCAGTGCAGTGCTCCCTGTGTGTCACACTCCTTTAGCAGCAGCTGCAGTGCAGTGCTCCCCGTGTGTCACCCTCCTTTAGCAGCAGCTGCACTGCAAAACACTCTGTGTCACACTCCTTTAGCAGCAGCTGCAGTGCAGTGCTCCCTGTGTGTCACACTCCTTTAGCAGCAGCTGCACTGCAAAACACTCTGTGTCACACTCCTTTAGCAGCAGCTGCAGTGCAGTGCTACCCATGTGCCACACTCCTTTAGCAGCAGCTGCAGCGCAGTGCTCCCTGTGTGTCACACTCCTTTAACAGCAGCTGCAGTGCAGTGCTCCCCGTGTGTCACACTCCTTTAGTGGCAGCTGCAGTGCAGTGCTCCCCGTGTGTCACCCTCCTTTAGCAGCAGCTGCACTGCAAAACACTCTGTGTCACACTCCTTTAGCAGCAGCTGCAGTGCAGTGCTCCCCGTGTGTCACCCTCCTTTAGCAGCAGCTGCAGCACAGTGCTCCCCTTGTGTCACCCTCCTTTAGCGGCAGCTGCACTGCAGTGTTCCCTGTGTGTCACACTCCTTTAGCAGCAGCTGCAGTGCAGTGCTCCCTGTGTGTCACACTCCTTTAGCAGCAGCTGCACTGCAAAACACTCTGTGTCACACTCCTTTAACAGCAGCTGCACTGCAGTGCTCCCTGTGTGTCACACTCCTTTAGGAGGAGCTGCAGTGCAGTGCTCCCCGTGTGTCACCCTCCTTTAGCAGCAGCTGCAGTGCAGTGCTCCCCGTGTGTCACCCTCCTTTAGCAGCAGCTGCAGTGCAGTGCTCCCCTTGTGTCACCCTCCTTTAGCAGCAGCTGCAGTGCAGTGCTCCCTGTGTGTCACCCTCCTTTAGCAGCAGCTGCAGTGCAATGCTCCCCGTGTGTCACCCTCCTTTAGCAGCAGCTGCAGTGCAGTGCTCCCCGTGTGTCACACTCCCATAGTGGTAGCTGCAGTGCACTGACCCCTGTGTTCCACACTGCTGTCCCTGTGTTGCTGCTCCATGTGCCAGCTGCAGCTGGCTGTGGGAAGTTGCTTGGGTGCAGCCTGAGTCTCAGAATCCTGGCAGAGACCTTTCAGAGCCTGCATTGCTCCCTCAGCTCTGCACCAGGCCATGGCCCTCAGCATCTCATCTCCGGGGCTTTGAATCCTGGCCAGGGGTGGGGACTGCAGCATTGCCCTGGGCAGCCTGGGCCAGGCCTTGGCAAACTTATTTGGGAAGAAATTGTTCCTCATGTTCATCCTAAACCTCCCCCAGGGCACCTTGAGGCCATTCCCTCTCACTCTGTCACTTGTTCCTAGGCAGCAGAGCCCAACCCCAGCTGGCTGCAGCCTCCTCTCAGGGAGCTGCAGAGAGCAATGAGCTCTGCCCTCAGCCTCCTCTTCTCCAGGCTGAACCCCCCCAGCTCCCTCAACTGCTCCTCCCCAACCCTGTTCTCCAGACCCTTCCCAGGCTTTGTTGCCTCCTCTGGACCTGCTCCTGCCCCTCAATGTCCTTCTTGCAGTGAGTGGCCCAGAACTGAACCCAGCACCCAAGAAGTGGCCTCAGTAGTGCTGAGCACAGGGGCACAATCCCTATCCTGCTCCTGCTGGCCACACCACTGCTGATCCAGGCCAGGCTGCTGGTGCCCTTCTTGGCCACCTGGGCACACCTTGGTCCATCTTCAGCCAGCTGCCAACCAGCACTCCCAGGTCCTTTTCTGGCAGGCAGTTTCCAACCCCAAGCAGGAGCTGCTGCTCAGCCCCACACTCACAGAGGGAGCAGCTGCAGCACATGGGAAAGGCTCAGCTTGGCCTTTTGGCCTCAGGTTTGACCTTTGGTGGTTATGAAAGAAATAAATCTGGAGTCATCTCTGCTCTAACTGCTCCACCAGTCCCCCAAGCTGCTGCCTCTCATGTCACCCTGGGAGGGCCTGGGGTGACCAGAATTGGCAGAGCAGGAAGCCACCAGAGCAGCTTCTGTTAAGCCCAAGGCAGCATCCCCTCAAGGCAGCTGGGTGGCAAGGCTCAGCTCTAAAGCCTAGGCAGGACACAGCCTGCAGGCAGGCCTGGGGAGCTCTGCAGTGAGGGACAGGGACCCACCCCCACAGCTCTGACTGCTGTGGGAGCAGCACCAGCACTGGTCACTGCCTGGCCTGGGTTGTTGCTGCAGGGTGAATGGATGAGCTTGAGCCAGGACATGCTTCCTGCTCTGCGCTTGCTGCTGGGTCACAGACTGGGTTGGGTTGGGAGTGACCTCAAAGTTCATCCAACTCCAACCCCCTGCCAGGGGCATGGACACCTCCCACCAGCACAGTTTGCTCAGGGCCTCATCCAGCCTGGCATTGGACACCTCCAGGGAGGGAGTAGCCACAGCCTCCCTGGGCAGCCTGCGCCAGGGTGTCTCACCCCCTCCCTCTGAGGATTTTGTGCCTTCACAGTGATGTGCTGCTGTTGGAGCCCTCACCCTCCTCTTCCTTCCTGGCCTTGCTGGGTGCTCTCTAACCTCTTCCTTCCCTTGCTCTTCACGTAGAAAGGAGGGGAGCAGAGAAGGAGGCCGCGAGCCGGAGCTGCCGGACGTCTGCGAGGATGAAGCCACATCCTGAGGCCGTGGGCTGGCTGCTCCTAGGCTGCTGCTGTCCTACCCATCGTGGTGTTGTCCAGCACACATCTGCCCTCATCACCACATCCAGGGCCTGCAAAGCAGAGGAAACAGAGAAAAGCCATCCAAAAGGACCAGCCCAGGAGAGCAGAATGGAGGAGCAGAGCAGCAGGAAGGAGAGGAGCAGCTCCCCTGCTGGCTCGGCCCTGGCTGCTGCCCCTCCTGCAAGGTCTGAGTGTGCTCCTCCCTCTGTGCCTTGCTCTCCACTCGTGCTTCACACCTGGGCTTCGTGGGTGGGTGTCTGGGCCTATCAGTATGGTTTGATTTGGGAGGCAGCAAACCAAACCTGCTCTCCTGGGTCGTTTTCCCCAGAGACATTTTTGTTTCCCTTGCTTTTTTGCATTCTGGTTTAGGCATCAGGAAACCCCAGATGGCACCAGAGCCAGGACTTGGGGCACATTTAGCACAGGGGTAGAGCTCTCCTGCACATCAGAACACAGTCCTGCTGGTGGTGGAGCTGGTGGCAAAGTGTCTGAGGTTGTCAGTGGGATGAGGAGCTCCTGCTGCTGGGGTGACCACCGGCACACATCTTTCCTCCTCTTTTTTTCTCTCCCCCTCTTGTCCCCCAGTCATGCCCAGGGTCGGTCCTGCTGCTGCTGGTTGCAGTCAGGGCAGTGTGGGGACAAGTCCCACAGTGTTCCCTGTCAGCTGCACCTCTGGACCTCGGGCGGCTGGAGCGCTGCGATGTGCATGGCAAAGCTTGGAGCATGCAGGACATCTGCTGCCCAGCTGGGGCTGTCCCCAGAGAGCTGGGCCTGGGCTCCAGCAGCTCCAGCCTGTCTCGAAGCAGAGAAGTGGCAGGTGCAGGTTTGGGGGTTATTTCCTTTAGGGGTCCTGTCCTTCCTCACTCCTCTCCTAGCTCCTTTGCAGTTATGTCCCTGATGCTTTTGAAGTTTTCATTTCCTCAGCATCTAAACAGGAGGAGGAAATTCTCAATGTCAGGGGTGCTGGAGGCCTGGAGCAGGCTGCCCAGAGAGGTTGTGGAGTGTCCTTGTGCACAGAGCTACCAACCCCCTCTGGGCATTGTGCTCCTGGGCATAGTGCTGTGGGTGCCCTGCTGGAGCAGGGGCTTGGACTGGGTGATCTCCAGAGGTCCCTTCTGACCCACACCATGCTGGGGTTCTGTGATAAATGACCCAGACTGGGAGAGGTCCATAGGATGGAAAATGTTGGTGTGGATTTTTAGCCGAAGGAAGGCTACAGGACACAGTGAGGTCAACTCCTGATCTTTTGCTGCCTTTGAAGACTTTCATCTTTCCCTTTGTTTTCAGACTGTAACCTTCATGCACATGCTGATGCTGGGGGTTCACCCATAGGTTGCTTCTAGACTCAGGGTTGGAAGCTTCATCTGACAAGGGCCGAGGTGCCTGCAGGGCTGTGGGGCTGCACTGCTGCACTCAGGAGTTGTGCACAGTGAGGGTGATGAGGGCACTGGCACAGGCTGCCCTGGGATGTGGCTGAGGCTCCATCCCTGGAGACATTCAAGATGAGGCTCCATGTCAGCCTGGGCAGGCTGATCCAGTTGGAGGTGTCCCTGCTGCCTGCAGGGGGTTGGCCAAGGTGCCCTTGGAGGGTCCCTTCCAGCCCAATGCAGTCTGTGAGAGTCAGTCCCAATGGCACCAACCCACCAAACACACCTTGAGGTTCGTGGGCTCTGAGCCTGCCTCTGGCAAGCCCAGGGGACTGGAGCCTCAGTCTGCAGCACTGCAGTCAGGGACAGCATCACCTCTGACTCCTTCTCCTCCTCATCTGTCGGTTTTGAGGCTGATCCTGGGGGTTTTGAGCAAGGGGGCAGCTGTCTGAGGGCTGTTCTGCTCTTCCCCTCTGCTGACTGCAGCCTAGTTTGGCAGTTCCCAGAGTTTTCACAGCTGGGCTTTGCTGCTGGTGCCTTCTGCTGCTCATTTCTGGCCTGGGACCTCCCCTTGCTATCTTCTGCACCGTGGTTGGATGCCCAGGAGTGGTCACCAGCCCTGCAGGTCACCTGGACACATTGGCAAATTGGGAAATAATATTGTGCTTAATTAATTTTGTTAAGGAGACCTTTAATTATCAAAGGCAAAGGCATTGGATCCTGGTGACTCCTCTGGGCTTGTGCTCTGCACTGCTCACATCCAGGAGGTAAATCCTGCCTCTGTGTGTGTGTGTCTCACCAGCTGAGCATCCCCTGAGGGCATGGGGTCCATAACCTGTCCCATGGGTGGGCACCTGAGCCTGTGCTTGGACCCTGCTGCCCTGTAGTGAAGGTTGAAGCACCTATTGAAAAGGAGTGAAAATGGAGATGGGACTTGAGGAGACCTTTGGACACTGTGTCCCATAACATCCTCCTAGGGAAGCTTGGGAAATGTGAGTAAGATGAGTGGGCAGGGGTGGGTTGGACTGCCTGGAGGGCAGAGCTCAGGAGGTTGTGATCAGCAGTGCAGTCTAGCTGGAGGCCTCTAGCTCATGGTGTGCCCCAGGGGTCAGGGCTGGGTCCAGTCCTGTTCAGCATCTCCATCAGTGAGCTGGGTGAAGAGATGCAGTGGAGCCTCAGGCAGGCTGCTGCTGGGCCTACACTGAGAGCAGAGGCTGACAGCTCTGGGCAGGCTGCAGAGCTGGGCAGAGGGAACCTGATGAAGGTCAGCAAGGGCAAGGGCAGGGTCATGGCCCTGGGCAGGAACAACCTCCTGCAGCAGGACAGCTGAGGGGGGAGCTGCTGGGAAGCAGCTCTGTGGGGCAGGGCAGGAGCAGCTGCAGGTTGGGTGTGGAAAAACCGAGTTTGTGCAGGGCCACATCTGAAGGGAGCCTGGTAAGGGGAGGAGGTGGCTGCAGCTTGCTGAGGGGCTGCAGGATGGGGTTTGATTGCTTAGTTACTGCCAGGGGGGAGCTGATGGGAGGAATTTTATGCTCCTTCAGCACAGCTCCACAGCCTGAAGCCATCAGCAGTGCTGTGGCAGGGCCTGAAGGAGATTTTTCTCCATCTCTGAGGTGTGTGGCCAGAGAGGTTCATTTTGCTCTCTCCAGCTTGGTGCTTTCTCCCCCACATCTCCTGTCCCTGGAGGTGTTCAAGGCCAGGCTGGGTAAGGCCTTGAGCAGTCTGGGCTGTTGGGGGTGTCCCTGCCTGTGGCAGGGGGTTGGAGCTGGGTGGGCTTTAGCCAACCCATTCTGTGATTCTCTGTCTCGATGACCTTGGCCGTGCAGCTTTGTCCTGCCAGCCCAGGGCCTTCATCCTAATCCTGCAGAGCTGCAGACTCTCTCTGAGGGTTGCAGCTGCCCTCACTCTTGCTCAGAGCCCCACATCCCCCACCAGCTGCAGCAACCAACATCACATAGCTGGTGCTTGGTGTTTTCTTACCCCAGGCAGCACAGGCAGGTGTGTGAGAGGCTGCTGCATGATCGAGGTCATCCCTTGGTGGTGCAGCTGCTGCAGGAGCTCCAGAAACCAGCACAGCAAGGACTGTGCTGTGCTCTCCCCACTGCTGCTGTGTGAGTTTAAAAGGATCATTTATGCTCTTGGACACCTTCATCAGTGATGTTCATGGTTGGACTCAATGATCTCGGAAGTCTTTTTCAACCTGACTGCTTCTGTGGTTTCCAGACATGGAGCCCACCCCCTCTGTTCCCCTGGATGCTCAGTGTTGCTGCTCTGCTGCAATCAAAGATGGTCCTTCCTGTGGCCAGGCAGCCTCACCTCTGTGTTGGGTGGTGGCTGGAGGGGCAGGGTCCTGCCTGCTGCCAGGGCCTGGGGAGCTCCATAAAGTGGAACCATTTCCAAAGGAAGGGCTGTGCTGCACTGCCTGCCCAGGGTCCTGCTGGCAGTGTGAGCGTGCCCTGGGTCCAGCAGGAGTGCTGAGACCAAGAAGCAGGCAGTGAGCTTCTCTGTGTGTGTCTCACTGAGTCTGGATCCCAGACCTCTCTAGGGAGCTGTTCCAGAGCTGTGTGGCCATGGATGGCCCACAGCCTCCTACAGAAGTCTGTGGTCTGATCAGCTCCCTCCCAGCCTGGATGAACCTGGAGCATCCCATGCCCAGACACTCTGCATGCAGCCTGCCATGGGGCCAGAGAAGGAAAGGAGCTCAGGAGCTGCCTCTCCCCCGGCCTGCTCTGGTGCCATGTGTGCTCAGAGTGGCTGCTGCAGCCCAGGCCCTCAGCTGGTGACCACAAGCCACGGGAGCATTCCAAACCCCTGTGTGGACTCCCGAGGACATCAGCTGTGGGCAGTGAGGACGGAGCTGGCTGCTCCATGCTGCCCCTCCGCTGCTCTCTGCCTCCCCTGCCGCTCCTGCTGCGTTTGAGTCTCCTCCTCGGTGTCCCCCTCTGCCCCCGTCCCTGCTCTGCTGTTCCCCCAGCATGGTGGATCTGCACTCAGTACTGTAATGGCAGGGCTGTTACACTGTAAATACTGTACCATGAAGAGAGGCTATTTTTGGCATGCTTTTGTACGGCAGAACCCAAGGTGACAATAAAGCCACAGAGACCACGGCGGCTGCGAGCGGTTCCTGGCGGCTCTGCGCTGCCCCTGCGGCCCCACAGCAACCCAGCAAGGGCAGGGCACAGTGCTGGACACTGCCCCGCGGGAGGGCACCCCGGGGTGCTGCCTGACAGTGGCTGAGGATGAGCCAGGGTGTGCCCAGGTGGCCAAGGAGGGCACCAGCAGCCTGGCCTGGATCAGCAGTATTGTGGCCAGCAGGAGCACGGCAGGGATGGTCCTCCTGGACCCAATACTGGCTGCACCTCAAATCCTGGGGTCAGTTTTGGGCCTCCCACTCCCAGAAGGACACAGAGGGGCTGGAGCAGGGCCAGAGAAGGGCAACAAAGCTGGGGAAGGGTCTGGAGAACAGGGCTGGGGAAGAACTGCTGAGGGAGCTGGGGGGGTTCAGCCTGGAGAAGAGGAGGCTGAGGGCAGAGCTCATTGCTCTCTGCAGCTCTCTGAGAGGAGGCTGCAGCCAGTGGGGGTTGGGCTCTGCTCACTAGTGTCAGGTAATAGGAGAGAAAATGGCCTGGAATTCTGTCAGGGGAGGGTAAGGTTGGAGATGAGGACAAATTTCTTTGCTGCAAGAGTGGTCAAGGGTTGGCACAGGCTGCCGAGGGAGGTGGTGGAGTCCCCATGCCTGGAGGTGTTGCAGAGCCATGTGCCCATGGCACGTGGGGACAGGGGTTGGTGGCCATGGTGGTGCTGGGCTGGTGTTGGACTGGAGGATCTTAGAGGCCTTTTGCAAGCCAAATAATTTCCATGGTTCTAGGATTCTCCAAGCCACGTTTGTGCTTTTAGCCACAGCAAGGGGGCTTACAGGGCTTCTTCCCCACCTTCATCCCTGTCCTTTCCCTGCTGGACCTTTCCCCAGATGGTGAGGCTGAAGGCCCTGTCCTGCTGGGGTACCACACCAGCAAGCTGCTGCAATGGGACCAGTGGCACTGCCTTGCCTCCATCTGCTTCCAGAGGAACTTTTTATCCGCCTTTCCCCCACCCCAGTTCGGCTTTCTGTCTTGTTTCTGGCACACAAAGACCACTGCCTGAAGAGACCCCGGGGCCAGGTCAGTGCTGTAGGATCCTGAGTGCCCAAGCTGGAGCAGGTAAGGATGGTGCTGTGTGGTGCTATGTGGTGCTGTGTGGTGTTGTGCGGTGCTCTATAGTGCTGTATGGTAGTGTGCGGTGCTGTATGGTGCTCTGCGGTGCTGTGCGGTGCTGTATGGTGCTCTGCGGTGCTGTGCGGTGCTGTATGGTGCTCTGCGGTGCTGTGCGGTGCTGTATGGTGCTCTGCGGTGCTGTGCGGTGCTGTATGGTGCTCTGCGGTGCTGTGCGGTGCTGTATGGTGCTCTGCGGTGCTGTGCGGTGCTGTATGGTGCTCTGCGGTGCTGTGCGGTGCTGTATGGTGCTCTGCGGTGCTGTGCGGTGCTGTATGGTGCTCTGCGGTGCTGTGCGGTGCTGTATGGTGCTCTGCGGTGCTGTGCGGTGCTGTATGGTGCTCTGCGGTGCTGTGCGGTGCTGTATGGTGCTCTGCGGTGCTGTGCGGTGCTGTATGGTGCTCTGCGGTGCTGTGCGGTGCTGTATGGTGCTCTGCGGTGCTGTGCGGTGCTGTATGGTGCTCTGCGGTGCTGTGCGGTGCTGTATGGTGCTCTGCGGTGCTGTGCGGTGCTGTATGGTGCTCTGCGGTGCTGTGCGGTGCTGTATGGTGCTCTGCGGTGCTGTGCGGTGCTGTATGGTGCTCTGCGGTGCTGTGCGGTGCTGTATGGTGCTCTGCGGTGCTGTGCGGTGCTGTATGGTGCTCTGCGGTGCTGTGCGGTGCTGTATGGTGCTCTGCGGTGCTGTGCGGTGCTGTATGGTGCTCTGTGGTGCTGTGTGGTGTTGTGCGGTGCTCTATAGTGCTGTATGGTGGTGTGCAGTGCTGTATGGTGCTGTATGGTGCTCTGCGGTGCTGTGTGGCGCTGTGTGGTGCTGTGTGGCATGTGTGGTGCTGTGCGGTGCTGTATGGTGCTCTGCGGTGCTGTGCGGTGCTGTGTGGCGCTGTGTGGCGCTGTGCGGTGCTGTGCGGCGCTGTGTGGCGCTGTGTGGTGCTGTGCGGTGCTGTGCGGTGCTGTGCGGCGCTGTGCGGTGCTGTGCGGTGCTGTGTGGCGCTGTGTGGCGCTGTGTGGCGCTGTGCAGTGCTGTGCGGTGCTGTGCGGCGCTGTGTGGTGCTGTGTGGTGCTGTGTGGTGCTGTGCGGTGCTGTGCGGTGCTGTGTGGCGCTGTGTGGCGCTGTGTGGCGCTGTGCAGTGCTGTGCGGTGCTGTGCGGCGCTGTGTGGTGCTGTGTGGTGCTGTGTGGTGCTGTGCGGTGCTGTGCGGTGCTGTGTGGCGCTGTGTGGTGCTGTGCAGTGCTGTGTGGTGGTGTGGGAGAAGAGGTTTGTGTGATAAGGTCACAAAAACATGAACAGATGTGCCCCAGTGCCAAGGCACCAGGGCTGAACCTGTGCCACGGCACAAAGGAAATGCAGTGGGTAAGGGGCAGGCTCAGGGCAGGTGTGGATGAGGACCTGATGCATCAGAACTTCAGCCAGGTTAATCCCAGAGCCCTGCAGGGTGAGGCTGGCAGGGACCTCTGGGATCACCCAGCCCCAGCCCTGCTCCAGCAGGGCACCCACAGCACAATGCCAGCAGCACAGTGCCCAGGGGGGTTGGAAGCTCTCCACACAAGGACACTCCACAGCCTCTCTGGGCAGCCTGCTCCAGGCCTCCAGCACCCTCACAACAAACAACTTTCTCCTCCTCTTCACAGCCAACCTCCTGCCTGCCACTTTGTGCCCATTGCTGCCCCTTGGCCTGTCCCTGGGCACCACTGAGCAGAGTCTGGCCCCAGGCTCTTGCCCCCCACAGCTCCTTTAGCTCTTGCTGAGCATTGCTCAGCTGCCCTCTGGGGCTGCTCTTGTGCAGGCTCTCAGCCCCAGGGCTCTCAGCCTTTGCTCCTGCCAGAGCTGCTCCAGGCCCCTCAGCAGCTCTGCAGCCTGCCCTGGACTCTCTCCAGCAGTTCTCTGTCTCTGCAGCTGGGGAGCCAGAGCTGGACCCAGCACTGCAGATGAGGCCTGACCAGGGCAGAGTAGAGGAGGAGGCCCTGCTGGTGACTCTTCCTTCTGCACCGCCAAGACACCATCTGCCTTCTTGGTCACAAGCACACATTGCTGGCTCGTTGGGATCCCCAGGCCCCTCTTACCAGGCCCCTCACTCTCATGCCAGTCAGTACCCCAGCACTGTGTCAGGGAGCAAATACAATACTGACTACCACATCACTGCTGTTCCATGGGGCTGTGCCCCTAGCTGCCCCCATCCAGCTGGAAAGGGTTTCCTCTGCACATGGTCGTTTGAAGATCTTGCTGGGGGCTAAGCCAGGGAATGCTGGGTCCAGTTCTGGGCTCCCTGGTTCAAGGACAGGGACTTGCTGAAGAGGGCACAGCAAAGAGCTCTGAACATGCTGAGGGGACCGGATCAGCTCTGATGAGGAGAGGCTGAGAGAGTTTGGGGCTTTTAGTCTGGAGAAGAGAAGGCTGAGGTGGATCTCAGCAGTGCTGATCAATGCTTCAGGGGTGGGTGTCAGGAGGTGGGGCCAGGCTTTGTTCAGTGGTGCCCAGTGCCAGGACAAGGGGCAGTGGGCACAAACTGGGACATGAGAAGTTTTACCTAAACATGAGGAGGAACTACACTAATCTAAGGGTGCTGGAAGCCTGGAGCAGGCTGCCCAGAGAGGTTGTGGAGTCTCCATCTCTGGAGACTTCCCAAATCTGCCTGGAGGTGTTTCTGTGTGAGCTGCCCTGGGTGCCCACAGCAGAGGGGCTGCCCTCAGCCATCTCCAGAGGCCCCTTCCAATCCCTGCCATTCTGTGTGCTTTGAATGGCTCAGAAGCTGCTCCCCCTCCTTTTCTCCTCCATGGGCTGCCTGTCAGATTGGATTCCTTGAGTAGGAAATGAGCATTTTGGTGCTTACTACAATATCCATTCTGGGCTGCCTTCTGCTGCAGCCTTCCCCCAAACAGTAATTACTAGCAATTAAGGAGGCAGTAATGCTCTGAGCTGTGTAAGCAGCACTAATAACAGCTCAGGAGAGACAACCGAGGCAAAGCAGCAGGAGAATTTCCTTTCTCCAAGGAAATGAGAGGAGAGAAAACCCCCAGAAGCTGGCATGCAGGAGCAGTGCGCAGGCTCTGGGGATGCTGGGCAAGAAGCTGCTATGGGGAAGGCAACAAAAATAATCAGAGCTGCTGGCAGGGGCAGAGGCACCAAGAAGAGGGGTTTGGGTGAGGGATCACAACCCCTGCCAGAGCAGGACCAGACAGTCCAGCTCAGGGCACACAGAACACATCCAGACAGGCCTGGAAAGGCTCCAGAGAAGGAGACTCCACAGCCTCTCTGGGCAACCTGTGCCAGGGCTCTGGGACCCTTCCAGGCAAGAAGTTCCCCTTGTGCTGAGCTGGAACCTCCTGTGCTGCAGCTTCCATCCACTGCTCCTTGTCCTATCCCAGGCAGCAGTGAGCAGAGCCTGTCCCCCCCTCCTGACCCCCAGCCCTCAGATAGTTATAAACATTGATTCAATCCCCTCTCAGTCTTCTCTTCTGCAGACTCTCAGCCCCAGGTCCCTCAGCCTCTCCTCCTCAGGCAGTGCTCAGTCCCCTCAGCATCCTCATAGCCTCTGCTGGACTCTCTCCAGCAGGTCCCTGTTCCTCTGAAACTGGGGAGCCCAAACCTGAAGGCAGTGCTCAAGATGAGGTCTCAGCAGGGCAGAGCAGAGGGGGAGGAGAACCTCCCTGGATCTGCTGGGCACACTCTGCTTAATGTCCCCCAGAGCACATTGCTGCTGCCCATGGATGTTCTCCCCCAGCACTCCCAGGTCCCTCTCCCCAGGGCTGCTCTCCAGCAGTCACCTCCCAGCCTGTCCTGCTGCAGTTTATTCTTCCTCCCCAGGTGCAGGACTCTGCACTTGTCCTTGCTGAGCCTCATTTGGTTCCTCTGTGCCCAGCTCTGCCTGCCCAGGGCTCTCTGGATGGCCTCACAGCCTGCAGCTGTCTCAGCCAAGCCTCCCAGCTTGGTGTCCTCATTGCTCTCTGCAGCTTCCTGAGAGGTAGCTGCAGTCAGGTGGGGGTTGGGCTCTGCTCCCTAAGAATGAGTGACAGGAGGAGAGGCAATGGCCTGAAATTGTGCCAGGGGAGGGTTAGGTTGGAGAGGAGGCAAAAATTCTTTGCTGCAAGAGTGTTCAGGGATTGGCAGAGGCTGCCCAGGGAGGTGGTGGAGTCCCCATGGCTGGAGGTTTGGTGTCCTCAGCAAACCTGCTGAGCAGCCTCTGTCTGTCTGTGCCCTCAGCAATGGCACTGATGAAGATGCTGAACAGCAGCAGACCCAACACTGATCCCTGGGGGACTGCACTGGTTACAGCTCTCCAACTGGCCCTGGCACCACTGATCACCACTCTCTGAGCTCTGTCTTGTAACCAGTTCCTAATGCACCTCACTGCTGCTCTTCCATCCCACACCTCCTGAGCTTGCTCACCAGGATGCCATGGGAGATGGTGTCAAAGGCCTTGCTAAGGCCAAGGCAGACTACATCCACTGCTCTCCCTGCATCTACTCATTCAGGTATGGCATCACAGAATGCTGTCAGGGTAGTCATTAAGTTGCTTTCTAAACAATTTCTAAACAATTTCTAATTTTTACCCACGTCTCCAGCCACACATCAAGGCAAAATGTGTTTCAAGAGGCTGTTTTCACCAAGCCACTTCTGCATGAAGTCTTCAGAAGGCATAGAATTATGGAGCAGGTTGGAAGAGACCTTAAATATCATCCAGTTCCAAACCCTGCCATAGGCAGGAACACCTCCCACCACCACAGGCTGCTCAAAGCCTCATCTAGCCTGGCCTTGAACACCTCCAGGGCTGGAGCCTAGAAGTTATGGAATAAAGAACTGCAAAATCAAACTGATGCTTTTAATTATTAACATTCCAGAAGCTTCTAAGTCATTCCCAGATTGAATGTCTTCTGAACTTCTATGCTAGGAAAGTAGAAATGAGGATTGTGCAGTTCTGCAGAGATGTCAAACCTGCTGAGGACAAGGGGAAGATGCAGAAAGGCTGTAATGGATTTTAAATCAAGCACAGAAAGAGTGGGGTGAAGTTATCTCAAATAACTCAGGGGTATCAGCCAGTCTTCACAACATCTCTACAGGACAATCTGGTTAAACTTGAGTAAGGTGAACTTTGTATTTGGTAGGAGGACAGTGGACAACAGGAATAAACCCAAGCAAACAATAAAATTACATAAAGCAACATACACTGAAGTAGGGCAAGGACTGAGGTCTTCCTTTCCACCAGTGGTTTCTGTGCCATCAGATGATGGAGCAATAATCAGGGCAGTGTCTTGGCTTTTAAAGCACAGGGGGCACAGCCCAGCACTGATGATAGCTAGTACCAAATGGGCACAAAGCCCCCCTGCCCCAGTGTCTCATCCACCCTGTTAGCTGCACTGGGATCAGGTTGGAAATGCACTTACAGCTTCTCCAGGTCTTCCTTGGACATTCTTTTTAATATTCCTTAAACAAATGCAGTGTTGTGGTCAAAGTTAACATCCATAAGGGCAGGAAGAGACCTCAGCCAGGTTACCCAAGCCCAAATTTCCTCCCAGTCACCAGTTTCACAACTGCACTTCACAGTCTTTTCCTCTTTCCGTAGGGAGGTGCTAGGCAAGATGCAGACTGACAGCTCAACAGCTTTAGAGTAAAGGTAAGGGATGGGGAGATGCTGCTGGAGAGATGAGCCCCTAGCACTTTAAGCAAGCTGTCTGGTTGCCTTTTCAGGATTTCCATCACAGTAACTGATGGTGCTTCTTTACCCTTTTGCTTTTCTTTTCAACATCTTTCAGCACATCTTGCAGTTTCTTGGAGTTCTGTGTCAGGAAAGTGAAGCTCTCTTTGACACTGCTGGTCCCATGCTCCCTACAGATACTCTCCAGGCCAGCAAACCATTGCAAGATCTTCTCCAGCTCAGCCTGGACAACCTTCTGCTCCTCCAGCTCGGCTCGAAGGGCCTGCCCTGCCGACGCCTCAGCCCTGCACTGCCGCTGCAGCTCCTGCACCTCCTCCTGAAGCAGCTGGAACTGCTCCTTGCTGTAGGGGTACTGCTGGTGGACCTTGTCCTCGGGAAGGAGCACGTTCGGAGGGATGCTCAGCACCAGCTGCAGGAGCACTTTTTCCAGGTTACCGAAGAGTTTGTTAAACTGCTCCTTCATGAAGACAAAGAATTTTTCCGTGCATTTCCGGATCTGTAAAGGGCTGATGTTGGAGCCGGGGATCGCGTCCAGCTTCTTCAGTATCACACTCTCCACCACCAGCATGATTTCAAACAGGTAGTCCTGGAAGGCGATGTAGACGCGCAGCACGCACGTCTGCGGCGTGAAGCCAAAGAACTGCGCCTCGTAGGCCATAGGATTGACCGACATGGCAGCCGATGGGCTCCGGTAAGGACAGAGAGTCGCAGGCCCCGGGCCGGACAGGCCTGGCTACAGGCGGCACGGCCGAGCCCGCAGCTGAGGGAAGCCAGGTCCTAGTGCAGATCCTAGCGCAGGGCCAGCGCTGCCGCGGCCTCCCGCCCCGTTACCCGAGATACCGGGGCCGCTGCAGACCGAGGCCGGTAACAACAATCGGTAACCGAGAGCACCAACAAACGCCAACGCTACTTCTCTTTCCGCCGCTTCCCGCCTCGTTTGAACGCCCTCAGCAGGGCACCCTCGACGCCAGCCAATCAGTGGCCGCGAGGGTAACGCCCCGGCCCAATCACCAAGCCCTTCGGTCCTCGCGAGCGGGCTAGGTGTTGCGGATGAGCCAATGAGAGAGCGCGGCTGTGGGACGCTGCCGGTGCCGATTGGTTGCGGCGGGGGCCAGGGGCGGTGCGCGCAGGCGCGAAGGAGAGGCGGAAGCGGAAGCGGGCGCGAGGCGCCAAGATGGCGTACCAGACCTTCCGGCAGGAGTACCTGCAGGTGCCGCCCGTTACGCGGGCCTACACCACGGCCTGCGTCCTCACCACCGCCGCCGTGGTGAGTGGCGCCGGTCCAGCTGCCGCGTTCCCTTCGGCTCGCGCCGCCTCACAGCCGCCCGAACACCCGGCCCGGGGGTGGGGGCTGCGAGGCTGCTCCCATGGGGCCTGACAGCCGGCGGCAGTGGGGGAGAGGAGGAGCAGGAGCAGGGTGCCCGGGACGGGGAGTGAGGCTTGTTGGTGGGGCGGGGAGAGGAATGCTCTCGGGCACTGTAGAAGAGCTTATCGCAGCCAGGTCCCCGGCCCCAGGGCTGGGACTCTTCCTCTCGGGGCTTTCTGAGCGGAGAGGATCCTCTGGAAGCAGCGCTCCCAGGGCCACCGCTGCCCGCCCGCCCTGTATCCGGGAAAGGAGTAAAGCACAAATAAATATTAACAACTTGAGGGAGGCAGACGAGGTTATCAGGCCTGGCTTTTGCTAGGAAGCTCAGTGTGCAGCTTGGGGTCTTTCAGGCACGGAGAAAGGAGCTTAACCTGGGTGCTTATAGCTTTGTGTTGATTTGCTGATTCCATCATCTCTTCTGTTCTTTTGCAGCAATTAGAGCTAATCACTCCTTTTCAACTGTATTTCAACCCCGAATTAATATTTAAACACTTTCAAGTAAGTGTTTTCTAAAGTCTGGGAGGGTTTTAAGTAAACTGTTGGTTTTGCAAGTGCTTGCCCTCTGAAAATGGAGGGTTGCAGTTTATTTTGGCTTTTCATGTTGAAGTTTAGTTAAACTAAAGCCGAAGTGCTGCTCACTGTGTCTTAAACTCACTGACTGCAAGAGAGATTTCAGCTGCACTGTGGCTTGCCCTGGAGGCAGTAAGACTGAGTTGTGCTGTTTAAAATCCTTGTGTCTGTCTCACTTCCAGGTATGGCGACTCATCACAAACTACTTATTCTTTGGACCAGTTGGCTTTAATTTTTTATTTAACATGATCTTTTTGTATCCTTCATCAAGTTTGATTCCTTCCCTGGGAGAGAAGAACTCCAGAGTATGGCCATGTTGTCCTACATGGACACAGGCAAGAGTTCTGCTCCCCTCCACCATGAAGCCCTGGAGAGTTTAGCAGTGCTGAGTGGACGTCAACAAAAGTTTCTTCCTAAATTGTGCAAGGAGGTTGCTGTTTGCTCTTGTGGTGTCCAGGCTTTGTGGAACAAGCCTGATCCTTCAGGCCAGTTCTGACACCGAAGAGCTAACTCCCTGAGGCTTCCATCTCTGCTGAGCTGGCAAGGAGCCAGCAGATGAAGGACAGGGATGCAAAGCTCATGTCTGAGCTCTGGTGTCATCGAATCCTTCCCCACTTGGCTCTTTATTTGACTTCCTTGCACTCCATTTTCCTGAGCTGTGACTCCAGGTACCGCTACTGCCGCATGCTGGAGGAGGGCTCCTTCCGGGGCCGCACGGCGGATTTTGTATTCATGTTCCTTTTTGGAGGACTTCTAATGACTGTATCCTTTGTGGGCCTCTGAGCCCCAGACTGCTTCAGTGAAGCCCAACCTGTGTGACTGAGAGCTGCGCTTGTCCTGGTGCATTTCTCTTCTTTCTTGTTTTATTTGTAGCAGGAAGGCTCTGCCTGGAACACTGCATCCAGCTCTGGGCTCCCCAGTTCAGGAGGGGCAGGGATCTGCTGGAGAGAGCCCAAGGGAGGTCTTCAAGGATGCTGAAGGGACTGCAGCACTGCCTGAGGAGGAGAGGCTGAGAGCCCTGAGGCTGTGCAGGCTGCAGAGGAGAAGGCTGAGAGGGATCTGAGCAAAGTCTGTCAATAGCTGAGGGCTGGAGGTCAGGAAGGGACAGGGACAGGGACAGGCTCTGCTCACCTGTGCCCTGGCATAGGACAGGGAGCAAGGGCTGGAAACAGCAGCACAGGAAGCTCCACCTCAGCATGAGGGAGAACTTCGTGAGTGTAAGGGTGCCAGAGCCCTGGCACAGGCTGCCCAGGGAGGTTGTGGAACCTCCTTCTCTGGAGCCTTCCCAGCCCTGTCTGGATGTGTTCCTGTGTGACCTGTGCTGGATTGTCTGGTCCTGCTCTGGCAGGGGTTGGACTGAATGAACTCTCCAGAGGTCCCTTCCATCCCCTAATGTCCTGTGGTCCTGTGTGACTGGCAGTTTTTGTTCAGTTTGATGCCTTCTGACTGTTGCTGTTAAATACTGGGGTGGCCTTTCAGCATTTTCACTGCTTGAGAGGATTATGGAAATAGGATTATCAAGTGACAAGGGACTGCTCAGGTGTCTTAATCCTGCTCAGGCTGAGAAATGCTGTTGATTCAGTAGTTTCATGCTAAATTACACTGTAAAGGGATTAGTCATCTGCAGGCACTCAGGATACTGCTCTGGCTGTTGAGTTTGGTTGGTAGTATCATAGAATCGCAGAATGGGGTGGGTTGGAAGGGACCTTAAAGACCATTCAGTCCCAACCCCTGCCATGGGCAGGGACACCTCCACTGGCCCAGGCTGCTCAAGGCCTCCTCCAGTCTGGCCTTGAACACCTCCAGGGAGGGAGCCTCCTCCTTGGGCAACCAGTTCCAGAAATTCCATTCAAGAATTTCTTCCTCATCTCCAGTTTCAGTCTCCCCTCTCCCAGCTCAAAGCCATTATCCCTCCTCCTGTCACTCCTAGTCCTTGTCAAAAGTCCCTCCCCACCTCTCCTGTAGCCTTCTTCAGGTCCTGGAAGGCTGCTCTGAGGTCTCCCTGGAGCCTTCTCCAGACCGAAGAGCCTCAGCTGTCCCAGCCTGTCCCCACAGTGGAGGTTCTTCAGCCCTGATCATTGTTGTGGCTTCCTCTGGCCTCTCCCCAGCAGGTCTCTGCCCTCTGTGTGTTGGAGTCCCAGAGCTGGACTCAGCGGGTTTGGTTTGCTCGATGTAGGATTACAGGTCAAGCTGGAGAATTCTCCTTGTGTTTGACCTCCCAGCAGTTAGTTGGTGCCCTATTTCCTTTAAGCAGCCCTGGCAGCTCTTTGGCCTGTTTGTGAACCTGGTGTTCCTGGGCCAGGCCTTCACCATCATGCTGGTGTACGTCTGGAGCCGCAGGAACCCCTACGTCCGCATGAACTTTTTTGGCCTTCTCATCTTTCAAGCCCCGTTTCTGCCCTGGGTGTTGATGGGCTTTTCACTGCTGCTGGGGAACTCCATCATTGTGGATCTCCTGGGTAAGCAACTGCAAGGGTCATGAGGATTTATTCCTGTAGTGTTTGAGATGAAATCAAAACCAAACAGCAAACAAAGCCTCTTAGTGACCCTGATGCTGCCTTTGTACCAGACTTGATCTCGAAATGCTGCAGCATGTTTTTTCTGTAGCCAGGATGGAAAGAGGTGATGCTTTGTCTTTTTAGTGCTTGGAGTCAGCCCAGGTATGTAAATTGATTGTGAGCATCAGACAGTTGAGGTAAGACAGCCTCAGTTACTGTTTGGTCAGCTCTAACACAGCCATGACATCAGCATGGCTGGCAATAAGCAGCAACATTCTGCAGCCTGAGCAAAGCTTTTCTTTCCACCCTGCATCATTGTTACTTCTCTTTGCTTCTCTCATCATATTTATTGTGCAAGAATCAGTATCTGGGGTTGCTGTTTGTATTGTCCTGAAAGCTTTGGAAGCATTTGGGAAGCTGTAAGGAAGAAGCACTGAGAGTCACCATTTGGTTTTTCTTTCCCTCCTAGGTATTGCTGTTGGGCATATATATTTTTTCTTGGAGGATGTCTTTCCCAATCAGCCTGGTGGTGGAAGGCTGCTGAGGACACCATCTGTGCTGTAAGTGCTGCTGTCTGCCTTCCTGTGTGGAAAACTGTTTAGAACTCAGCTGTGTCAGCTGCTGCTGCCTGAGAACTGAGGCAGAGCTGTGGTGTCTGTGCCTGTTCTTTAACCCCTATTGCCAGACGAGGTGGGGAAGCCTTACATGTGTGTAGGTGGGAACTTGACTTGTGGGGAAGAGCTAAAAGTGGTTTGTAACCCTGGAGTTCTTTGGCAGTGTTTTTTCATTCTTTGCTAACTGAGTTTTGCCTGCTGGTGGCACCAGAAGTGTCTCTTCCTGAGGTGTGAGGAGCAGGACTCCTGACTGAGCTGTTAAATAGAACAAATGTCACAGAATTTTTTTTTTTGTTGTTGGAAAAGACCCAGCACCACCATGGCCATCAAAGTCCCCTGTCTGCATGTTTTTGAATACCTCCAGGGTGGTGGTGTGGAAGCCTGGAATTAATGTGGCCAAGGCAGGAATTACACAAATAGAATTATTTTATTTTCCTGAAAATCCTACCCCCAAACTCTATACAGAACCAGCTTAGGTTGATTTCCAGGCTCTAGTTCAGTCAGGAATTCTTCACAGAATGCTATGGGCAAATGTAGAGATTTGGGAAGTCAGGAAATGGAAAAGGCTAAGCTACAAACACAGCTTCACCTCACTATCAGTCAGGCTGAGCAGAGAATTAAGGCACAGCTGCAGGCTTTACTCAGGGAGGTGAGAGAGGTGCTGGGCAAAGGTCCCTTGCTGGATTCTCTGCGGCTTGGCTGCCTTCTGACACTGCAAGCAGTATCCAGTAGTCTGGATCCAGGTGGCAAAAGGCCCACCCAAGGCAGGGGGAAAAGCCACCAAAGTCAGAAGTATCTCAAGACACAGCTTCCAGAAGACAGGGGCTTGTGGAAGCAGCACTGCCTCAGCAGTGGCCAGGGAGAGCCAAACTGCCAGGGCCTCCCCAGTTCACAACAGCAGCCAGGAAATCAAAGCTGTGGTATGGTCTGAGAGGAGCTGAGTCTGGGTGCTGCTGGCAGCTCTCTCCAGTGAACCCCAGGGCTTGCCAAACCTGCACATTTGCACAGAGCAGTGCAAAAGTAGGGACAGCCCAAAGCAGGGAGGGTGCAACACTGAGAGCTGTGCAAAAGCGAGGCTGGTCCCAAACAGCAGCTCTGTCTGGCCAGGCCCCTGTCCCAGGGCAGGACCCTTGTGCCTTTTCCCTCGCTCTCTTGATGCTTTTCCAGACATCCATTTGCCACCTTCCCCTGGGCAGGAAGAACCCAGCCAACCACCAGCTGATGGGCAGCACAGGCTTCCAGGCGGGTCAGTACCTGCGTGGGAAAGGCCTTTTGCTGTTCCCCCTGCAAGGCCACGGTGGTGGGGAAGCAGTTTTTCAGACCTCCTCCCCAGTCTGACCCCTGGAGACGGAGTGTGGAGGGAGAAGGAAAGAATCTGGGACACTGTACAGCAGGTGTTGAGCCTGCCTGTTCCCCACCCACCCCCTGGGGCAGGGCCTACACTTTCTGAGTAAAGAATTCTTTCCCAGTCTGCAGCCCACAGCTCCCCTGGCACAGCCTGAGGCCATCCTCTCCTGCCCTATCACTTGTCAGGTTAAGCAGATGTGAGTGCAGCAGAAGAGAACTGCCCATACTGAGAGGCTGAAATCCCCCATGGACCTTCCTCCCCACTGAGGCTCTGCCTTTATTGCACCTTTTCCTTGGCTGTGAAGGCAACATAAGAAGTTTCCGTGTTGCCAAAACTCCTCCTCCTGAGTTCTTTCTGTTACAGGTGTAGCTGCTTGAGGAGTTTTTAAAAGTTTAGGGAAATTCTTTGTTGTTATGGGTGAGGTTTTTTAACCTATAAAATTTCAGGGGTCTGCCTCAGATCCTGGAAACTCAGCCTGCTGTAACAGGAGTTAGGGTGGCAGCAGCTGAATGGAGAGGTGAGAATGAACAAACAAACATCAGGGAAGGAGAGAGCTCAGCTGAGTGACATAAATGTTGGTTAACACCAGGAGCTTGTGATCCCTTTTATGGCATCCAGTGCTTGGCCTTGAGGTTGCAGTCAAAGTCTGCAAGCTCCTCCCCACCCAGAAGTTCTGTCTGCCCTCAAAGCCAGTGCCAGCATGGCACAGCCACCCTGGGAGCAGGGCACTGTGATGAGGCTGTGCAAGGACCTTGCTTCTCTTTTCATCCATAAGAGATTCTCTGTTTCACTGCTTTGCCAGTGTTTGTGTTGCAGAGTTGTGCTACTCCCACTCAGCTCCCTTGTGTGTGGAGGCTGTAATCACCTGCAGTGTTGCACAGCAGCCTGCCTGAGAGCAGCCTGCTGAAACCACAGGGCAGGTAGGACTTGTGAAGCTGAGCTCTGTGCGACTCCTAGACTCAGAGAATGGTAGAGGTTGGAAGTGACCTCCAGAGATCATCCAGTCCAACCCTCTGCCAGAGCAGGGGCACCCAGGGCAGGGCACACAGGAACACATCCTGGTGGGTCTCAAACATCTCCAGAGAAGGAGACTCAACAGCCTCTCTGGACAGCCTGGTCCAGGGCCCCAGCAGCCTCACACCAAAGAATTTCCTCATGTTGAGGTGGCAGGTCCTGGGTTGCAGTTTGTATCTGTTGCTCCTCATCCTATCGCAGGACACCACTGAAAAGAGCCTGGCCCCTTCTTGACACTCCATTAAGGTATTTGTAAACATCAGTAAGACTCCCTCTCAGCCTGCCCCAGGTCTCTCAACCTTTCCTCCTCTGTCATGTTCAGTCCCTTCATCATCCTCATAGCCTCCATTGAATGCTCTTCAGTAGTTCCCTGACCCACTTGAACTGGGGAGCCCAGAACTGGATCCAGGACTTCAGATGTGATCTCATCAGGGCAGAACAGAGAGGAGAACTTTCCTTGACCTGCTGGCCACACTCCATGCACCCCAGGACACTCTTGACCAGCTTGGTCACAAGGACATTAGGATTATCTAGAGCTGAACTGACTCTTTTTGTGTGACCTAACCTCCAGAAGCCTGAGGAATTAAGACGTCGTGTTCAGGCCTGACCTTAGTTGAACTCCTCATAGAATCAGACAGCTTGGGTTGAAGGGTCCTGTTAGAGCCCATCCAGTCCAACCCCCTGCAGTCAGCAGGGACATCTGCAGCCAGAGCAGTTACTCATGGCCCCAAACAGCCTGCCCTGAAATCCCTGCAGGTGTGAGCTGCTGGGTCATGCCTGTTGGATCAGACAGGAACACTTCTGTGGGTAGATCTTTTCTGCTCACTGCAGGTGCAGCCAGGTCATTGTGCCAGGTGGTGGTTGCAGGAATGGCTGTCCCAGGACAGCTCTGCTGGTCACTTCTGTAGGCCTACACTCACTTAACTTGGCTTTGGCAGGTGAAGGCTGCTTCTGGTGGGGGCTACCTTCATATAAATGGAGCTGTAGACAACCTGAGCCTCCAGTCACCCCTATGTGCTGAGGCCATAGCTGAGATTTCCCATTTTCACAGCAGGAATCCTGGGGCTGTGGGAGCAGTGTGTGCTGCCTGAGTAACTCTTCCTCTGGAAGAGATGTCAGCCTGTCCTCAGGCAGCCACTTAAATCCTTTTACCTCTCTGTGCTCAGAAGGCTGCTTGTGATTCTTGTGTGCACTGAGGATATTTTTCCCCCCAGAAGCTTAAATTCTCTTTGCTGTTTTAGCTGTAATCCTGTAACACCCCTGGAATTTTCTGTGCTGAAAACTTCTCTGAACTGGCCTATCACTGTGGGAGGAGAGAGAATCCCTTTGTGTATTCTAAGAGCTTCTTGTTAAACACACAAGGGCATTTTGGATACCACAGCTGCTTGTTTGCAGCCTGGGGGCTTGTGTTTGCTTCAAAGAATTTACTGCATTTTGGTTCTGGATAAAAAAAAAAAAATCTACAGAGAGAGAACCTCTGAAATGGGAAAGCAAAAATCATGGGTTTTGTCACAGATGGGAAACCTGAGTCTAGAATGTCTCACATTCTGACTCTCCACTGCATTTCAAGCCTGCCTCTCAATGTCTGCATCTTCTGACAGTGAGTTGTAGTGATAGGGTGAGAGGGAATGGCTTTGAGCTCGAGGGGAGCAGATTGAGACTGGAGATGAGGAAGAAGCTCTTTCCAGTGAGGATGGTGAGACACTGGCACAGGTTGCCCAGGGAGGCTGTGGATGTCCTCTCCCTGGAGGTGGGGATGAGGCCTTGAGCAACCTGGGCTGGTGGAGGTGTCCCTGCCCCTGGCAGGGGTCTGGAGCTGGATGAGCTTTGAAGTCCCTTCTGTGAATCTGTTCATCTGAGTCTTACCTGTGGTGCTGAGATGATGACTCTTGCTTTGTCCCCTTCTCAAGACATGAAGAGCTTTAATGTCCTGCTCACAGTGTGCTCCTTGGCCTGCTCTGGAGTGTGCCAGTCAGCTGCACTTCTGCCTTATGCTGCAGGTGGAATTTTAAATGCTGAATTTTAGCATTTTGCAGCTCTCTGTGGATTTAGGCACAGAAGTCTCCACCTCCTTCCAGATGGGTCCTCACTGTGTGACCTGGGTGTAAATCTTAGTCGGAATCATAGAAGAGTTTGGCTTAGAAAGGACCTTGAGTTCATCCAGCTCCAACCCCCTACCATGGCAGGGACACCTCCCACCAGCACAGGTTGCTCAAGGCTTTATCCAGGCTGGCTTTGAACACCTCCAGGGAGGGGGCAGCCACAACCTCCCTGGGTGACCTGTGCCAGGGTCTCTCCACCCTCGCTCTCAAGAACTCCTTTACAGAGCAGTGCTCTGGCAGACTGCTTGTGGGGGAGGTGCTGCTTGATTTCAGGATGATTGAGGATTTCAGCAGGCTTGGTCTCACTGTGAAATGCATCTTCTAAAGACCAAACCCCACCTAAACCCTTTTGTGTTTTCCAGCAAAGCAATATTTGACACCCCTGATGATGACCCCAACTACAATCCCTTGCCAGAGGAGCGACCAGGAGGATTTGCATGGGGAGAAGGTCAGCGCCTGGGGGGTTAATGACTGCCTGTGCCAAAGCCCAGCTGTAGCTGGGAGGAACTGACCTGAAGGAAGCTTCATCCTGGGGACCCTCTGGTTCCCCATCACAGCAAGGACACTTTTGACAGCTCTCTGGTTTTGAATCCAAGCACTTTATGACATGCAGTCAATCCGAGATGCTTCCAAGCTGGCTACCAGTGGCTGGCCCAGTCAGGGAATTTGTTGAGCTGGTAATGAGAATGCAGATCCAGTGGAGCCAAAGCCCTGCAACTGGAAACCATTTCCTGTCCACTTCAGTTAGCAAGACCATGAGCACTTGTTGGAAGTGATTTCTAAAGCAATTTTTTTTCCAAGTTCTTTGATACAGAAAACACCCAGGAAGAAATCCAACTTTTGGGGTTTCAACTCCATTTTTTATTCTTGGATAAAACAACTATAGGATGTTTGGAAGTGTAAGTCCCAAATCCAATGGCAAATGATTTGTTCTCTTGAGATGCTCTTGTCTCTGGCCTTGTGTGAGTGATGAGAAATGCATCCTGCAGCATAATGCAACTTTTCACCTTGCCACTTCGGTGCCTGCAGTGTGCCTCTGTGTGAGTATGGCTGAGACAAGAATTTGCTGCCTCTTCCCTCAAGGCCTGTGCTGAGGTGCCCAGGCTTGGGTCAGCTCTCAGCAGCTGCAGCCCCTGTCCCACTCACGCACACCTCCGATGGTTATCTCATGACTTGGAGCACCAGGGAGGAGAACTTGTCTGGAGCCAGAGCTGCTCAAGGCTCTCAGCCATTAAACTGTCAAGTGGATCCTTGCTGCTTAGTCCTTTGTGGGAGCCTCTGGGCTGGAGGCAGCTGGGGACAAGCAGAGGTGAGGAAAGGGAATCTCTGAGGAGCAGCACTAATAGTATCTGGAAGCAAGTGTCTGGAGCTGCTGGGAGCAGGAGTGTGAGCTCAGGGTGTGCTTTGGGGTGCAGCTATGGAATGTAGGAAGGGTCTGGAAACAGGGCTGAGGAGCAGCTGAGGGAGTTGGGCTTGTTCAGCCTGGAGAGGAGGAGGCTGAGGGGAGGCCTTTTGGCTTTCTATAGCTCAAATCCACACTTCCCCTGTTCTTCCTTTTACTGCTGATAGATTTGAAGAAGCCTTTCTTCACTTTTTACTTCCTTTGCCAGTTTTAGTTCCAAGAGGGCTTTGGCATTCCTCACTGCCCTCCTACGTGCCCTGACAATTTCTCTACAGCTCTCCCAAGTGACAAGCCTCTTCCTCCATGAATTGTGAGCTGCTTTCTTCCATGAGATTGCCTTCAGAAGCTCCTTGCTCATACATGCAGACCTAGCACTCCTACCTGATGCTTTATTTGAGAGCACACCTGTCTTGGGCTTGGAGGAAGTGGTATTGAAAAACTGACCAATGTCCCTGGGCTCCTTCACCCTCCAGAGCCTGAGCCTGTGACAGTCTTGCAAGTGTATCTCTGAAGAGTAGGAAGTTAGCACTGCACAAGTGCCGGGCTGTGGTCCTGCATGTTGGTCTGCTCCTGCCCTGTGTAAGCCTGAACTGCACCAGGTCATCATCACTGTCACCAAGGCTGTTCCCAAACTTTGTGTCCCCAGCCAGTGCTGCTTTATTGGTTATTGCAGTGCCTCCCAGTGCACCTCTCCTTGGTGGTTCCTCCGCTGCCTGCATCAGCAATTACCATAGGTACACTGCAAGAGCCTCTTGGAATATGTCTGGCTGCGAGGGCCTGCAGCAAATCTCAGGGTGACTGAGGTCACCTACTGGAACCAAGGAGTGCTCTAGAGGCTACCTGCAGTTGGCATCTCCCATGGTGCCTTGCTGCTGTGGGCTCCCTAGGGCACAGCATCTCCTATGGTGCCTGCTGTGGGCTCCATAGGGCACAGCATCTCCCGTGGTGCCTGCTCTGGGCTCCATAGGGCACAGCATCTCCCATGGTGCCTTGCTGCTGTGGGCTCCCTAGGGCACAGCATCTCCCATGGTGCCTGCTGTGGGCTCCATAGGGCACAGCATCTCCCATGGTGCCTTGCTGC
>VWZE01011568.1:28501-46673 GCA_013396675.1 Eubucco bourcierii
CATCTCCCATGGTGCCTTGCTCTGGGCTCCTCAGGGCACAGCATCTCCCATGGTGCCTTGCTCTGGGCTCCATAGGGCACAGCATCTCCCATGGTGCCTTGCTCTGGGCTCCATAGGGCACAGCATCTCCCATGGTGCCTTGCTCTGGGCTGCCTAGGGCACAGCATCTCCCATGGTGCCTTGCTGATGCGGGAGTCACGTGAGTGTGACGTCGTCGTGCGCGGCGGGCTGGCCGTTGCCTGCGTGCGGAGCGATGCGGTCGGGCTGGGGGTTGCCCCCGGCCAAGCGGCTGAAGGCTGTGGCCCCCCAGCGCCGTGCCGTGCTGCCCGGAGCACCCCCGCCCTCTGCCATGCTGCCCGACTCCCCTCCGCCGCGCCGCCGCACGCCCACTGCGGGCTGCCAGCGCCGCGGCCTGCCCATCTTCCAGGCGCGGGGGCGGCTGCTGGGGCAGCTCCGCAGGCTCGACTGCGCCGTCCTCATCGGTAAGTGTCGGCAGGCGGGGCGGAGGCAGCCGTTTCCCGTCCTCGGACCCCGGTGAGCGGCTGGCACCGCTACCTCCCGGGGAAGGATGCTGCCACCGGCCGGTGGGCGAGACTCTGCGGGGCACAGGTCAGCCTGCAGAGGAGAAGGCTCCAGGGAGACTTTCTGGTGGCCTTGCAGGGCTGGAAGGGAGCTCAGAAAGCTGGGGACAGACTGCTCAGGGCCTGTTGTGCCGGGCCAAGGGGGGATGGTTTGGACTGAAAGAGAGAGATTGAGAGTGGAGAGAAGGGAGAAATGTTTGAGCTTGAGGGTGAGGAGAGCCTGTGCCAGGCTGCCCAGAGAGGTGGGAGCTGCCCCATGGCTGGCACCACTGTAGGTCAGGTTGGCTGGGGCTGTGAGCAGCCTGCTCCAGTTGGGGCTGTCCCTGCTGGCTGCAGGGCCTCGCTAGATGAGCTCTAGGAAGTCTCTTTTCCACCCAATCGATTCTGTTATTCAGTGTCCATCTGCATCCCCAGCAGCAGCTTCCTGCTGGCCCTGCTGTGTGTCCAGGAGTGGTGCAGCCTGTGGGACGTTGCACTGAAACAGTTTGGGTGTAAATCTGAAGTGTGGTAAATTAGTAGTGTTTTACTCTTGAGTTCTGATTGGTTAAGGCAGCTGCTGATTTAATTTCTGTGGAGAAGGTAGAAGTACTTCTGCTCTCTGCTTTAGCACCTGCCTGGAGCTCAGTCAGCTTACAGCCCAGTGGCAAACCCATGCTCTTCAGAAACGTCTCATCCATGGACATTCACTCATTCCATTACTCTTTCCCTGAGTTCAAACGAGTGAGCTTTTTGTCTGACTTTCAGGAGCTGAAGACATGCAGCTTCCCATGTGGAAGTGGAAAGACTCAGCTTTTGTTAGAATTAAGTGAAAAATACATTGTGTTTCAGGGCTGTAAATGAACCCTCAGAACACAAAGCCTCAAATCCAGTCGTACTGAGGGAGGGGACTGGGTTGATCTCCGTTCTCTTGGTCGTTACTGTTTGCTGAATGCACACTGGAACACAGCACTTAACACTTTGCTGCTGTGGAGTCAGCTAAAAACCTCACAGTGCTTTACAGTCTGCAGCTGCTGTGCTGGCTTTTGGCTTTCTGAATCCTCTCTACTTCATAGAATCACAAATTTGCTTGGGTTGGAAGGGACCTCAAAACTCATCCAGTGCTAACCCCCTGCCTTGGGCAGGGATGTCTCCCACTAGCCCAGGTTGCTCAAGGCCTCTTCCAACCTGGCCTTGAACTCTTCCAGGGAAGGGCCACTCATGACCTCCCTGAGCAACCTGTGCCAGTGTCTCCCTACCCTCAGAGTAAAGAACTTCTTCCTAATCTCCAATCTAAATCTGACCTGATATAATTTCAAACTATTCACCTTCATCCTGGCACTCCCAGCCCTTGTCCAAAGTCCCTCCCCAGCTCTCCTGGAGCCCTTTCAGGTACTGGAAGGTTGCTCTAAGGTCTCCCTGGAGCCTTCTCTTCCCCAGACTGAGCAGCTCCAACTCTCCCAGCCAGTCCTTGCAGGAGATGCTCCACTCTCATCTTTGTGGATACCTCTAGACCCTTTCCAACTGATCCATGTCGTTCCTGTGCTGGGGGCTAACAAGAGCAGAGCAGAGGGGCAGAATCGCCTCTCTTGACCTGCTTCCCAGCACAATTGATGCAGCCCAGGATCCAGGTGGCTTGGTGGCATCTCACTGACCTTCCTGGGCTCTTCCTCAGTTCTTACCTCACTCCTGAGTGTGGTCAGTGCTGTTGCTACCTTGCAGTGAGTGAGAGAAGAGGCTTTTTTTCCCCAGAATCTCCTTCACATAGAGCAGCTCTTGTAAGAGGCCAGCAGAAGGCTAGAGGAGAACAGATTTGGGTGACAGATCTGCAGGATCTAATGAAAGGTGCAGGAAGGCAACAGCGATGAGAGCTCTGCTCTTCCCCACACACTGCTCTTCAGGGTGGGTACCTTTGGGGTGCCTCTAAGCACTGTGAGTTATGCCATGGCAGGGAGTCAGCCTGGTGGCTGATGCTGTGGTGAGTGGTGGTGGTAGCTGGGTGTGTGCTGGTGGTGCAGACTCCTCCACCAAAGACAACAGAGTCTCTGTTGGAGATACCCTTGGGGAGAAACAGGGCAGTGCTGTGTGAGTGGAGAAGACCTTCACTGAGCCCAGAGGAACAGATTCTGATTTCAGGAGCTGCTGCCTTGTTGGTGCCCCAACAATCATAGAATGGTTTGGGTTGGAAGGGACCTCAAAGATCATCCAGTTCTAACCCTCTGCCCTGGACAGGGACACCCCCAGGTTGCTCAAGGCCTCATCCAAACCTGGCCTTGAACACCTCCAGGGAGAGGCAGCCACAACCTCCCTGGGCAACCTGTGCCAGTGTCTCACCACCCTTAAACCTTAACTTGCTCCTTGCTGCACTGGCAAAAGCTTTGCTGCTGATTTATGGTGTTGAAGCTCTCCCTGTCTTTAACCTCCTCATGGTTGAAAACATGAAAAATGAATTGAAACTTTTCATTTGATGCTGCTACAAGAAGGAAAAACTTCTCTCTTGCTGTTCCTCAGGAGAAACAGGCTCAGGGAAGACCACTCAGGTCCCTCAGTACCTCTATGAAGCAGGAATTGGCCACCAAGGCATCATTGCTGTGACCCAGCCTCGCAGAGTGGCAGCTATAGCCTTAGCCACCAGAGTCTCCAGTGAGAGGACAACAGAGCTGGGGAGACTGGTAGGTGACTTTGGGTTAGTGTCCAGGGTGAGGTAACCAACAGCCAGAGGGGTGGGAGGAAATATTGATTTAATAATACATTTGGAGGGGTAAAGTGGCTGCTTGCCTGCTACTGGGCCTTGGAGGGGCACTTGTCTGACTTGATCTCACTGGTATTGTACTTTTAGATGATTCTCTCTGATCCTCCTGTGAAAAAGTCCAGCTTAGTGAATAGCCCAGAGAGTGCTGCACCCTTGCCCATTGCTCCCTGTGCAATGGAGTCACCGTCACAGGGTGAATCCGTGGGGATCTGTGGGAGGAAAGTGGAGAAAGACTTCCTCTGGATAAAACCTTTGGACAGATTGGATCGGTTTCTAGTGGGGGTGGAAGGAAACAGGGAGCTTTTGTGATGACCTTCCAGGTGGGAAAAAGCCAGCTGGGATGCAGTGTCCTGGAAACTCAGAAGTGTAGAATTGTCTGGATTGGTAAAGGCCTCTGAGATTCTCCAGTCCAACAGCAACCAAGCACGACCATGGCTACTAAACCATGTCCCCTGCTACCATGGACACACCTCCAGGGATGGGGACTCCACCACCTCCCTGGGCAGCCTGTGCCAATCCCTGACCGCTCTTGCAGCAAAGACATTTTCCCTAATCTCCAACCTTACCCTCCCCAGCACAATTTCAGGCCACTGCCTCTCCTCCTGTCACTTATTCCTAGGGAGCAGAACCCAACCCCCTCCAGCTGCAGCCTTCTCTCAGGGAGCTGCAGAGAGCAATGAGCTCTGGCCTCAGCCTCCTCTTCTCCAGGCTGAACCCCCCTAGCCCCCTCAGCTGCTCCAAACCAACCCTGTTCTCCAGACCCTTCCCCAGCTTTGTTACTTTCTCTGGACTTGCTCCTGCCCCTCAATGTCCTTTTTGGAGTGAGGGCCCCAAAACTGACCCCAGTACTCAAGGCCTGGCCTCACCAGTGCCCAGTGCAGGGGGACAGTCACTTACTTCCTGCTGCTGGTCACACCACTACTTGCCCAGGCCGGGCTGCCAATGGCCTCCTTGGCCACCTGGGCACACCTTGGCTTGTGTCTTTGGCTGTCAACCAGCACTGCCAGATCCTGTTCTACTGGGCAGCTTCCTGGCCACTGCACCGCCAGCGTGCTCAGGGGGGTTGTTAGCTGTGCAGTGGACTCTCAGTCCTGGGCTTGGTGCTGCCTGCAGCCTTGCTGGGGGACTGACACTGGCAGTGCCAGTGGCACGTGGGCAGTGCCAGTGGCATGCTAGCAGCACTGATGGTATGGCGGCGTACCGGTGGCACACTGGCAGCAGCCATAGTAGCCGTGGCAGCGGCACGCTGGCAGCGCTGCTCTGGCTCTGCAGGTCGGCTACGCTGTGCGCTTCGAGGACATGAGCTGCCCGGAGACGCGCATCAAGTTCCTGACGGATGGGATGCTGCTGCGGGAGGCCATCGGCGACCCCACGCTGCGCAGCTACAGCGTGGTCATCCTGGACGAGGCCCACGAGAGGACCATCCACACTGATGTGCTCTTCGGGGTGGTGAAAGCTGCGCAGAAGAGGCGAAAGGAGCTGGGCAGAGTGCCACTGAAAGTGTGTGTGGGGCAGGGTGGGAGTGGGGCTGGAAGTCCCAACCTTGACTAATTGTCTGCTCCTAAAATGTTCCTTTAAGCCTGAAAGGTTAAGGGTGGCCAGATTATGATCACTGAATGTTAGGGGCTGGAAGGGACCTCCAGAGATCGTCCAGCCCAACCCCTGCCAGAGCAGGGTCAGCCAGGGCAGGGCACACAGGAACACGTTCAGGTGGGTTTGGGAAGTCTGCAGAGCAGGAGACTCCAGAACCTCTCTGGGCAGCCTGCTCCAGGCCTCCAGCACCCTCACACTGACAAAGTTTCCCCTTCTGTTCCCCTGGCACCTCCTCTGCTCCAGCTGGCACCCACTGCCCCTTGTCCTGTCTTTGGACATCCCTGGGCAGAGCCTGGCTGCATCCTCCCCACACTGCCCTGCACATTTTTAGCACAGCACTGAGGGCAGCCCTCAGGCTCCTCTGCTCCAAGCTAAAGAGCCCCAGATCAGAATCACAAAATGTCAGGGCTGGAAGGGACCTCCAGAGATCATCCAGTCCAACCCTCTGCCAGAGCAGGGTCACCTATAGCAGTTCACACAGGAACACATCCAGGCAGGTCTGGAATATCTCCAGAGACACAGACTCCACAGCCCCCCTGGGCAGCCTGCTCCAGGGTTCTGTCACCCTCACTGCAGAAGTTTTCCCTCAGAGCCCCCTGGGTGTGAGCAGTTGGCCAGACACGTGGCTGGAGGAGCTTGGGTACTGCTGCTGAGAGCATCCCTGGCTGCAGGAGCTCTGCCTGATGTGGCAGATGTGACATGCCCACGCTGGGGAGGGAGCTTGCCATGTGTGCTGAGTGAATGTGGGAGGCATTGATGTAAGCAGGTGATGAGGTGTGTGAAAGCATCTTGGGTGTGATGGGGAAGGGACAGAGAGCTGCCAGGTCCTGGCACAGGGTCATTCAACAGACCATTCTGCAGCCCAGCTTCGTGGGTGTTCGGTTCTATTTAATGACAGGAAAGGACTTTAACAGATCTTCCCCTTATTTTATGAGGCCTACCAACAGGCTGCAGAGGGACTGTTTGCAGAGGCCTGCAGGGACAGGATGAGGGCAATGGTCTGAAATGAGAGCAGAGCAGATTTGGATTGGATGTGAGGAACACATTTTGCACCATGAGGGTGCTGGAACACTGCAGCACGTTGCCCAGGGAGGTGGTTTGGGCCTCAGCCCTGAAGATATTGAGGGTGAGGCTGGACAGAGCTGTGGGCAACCTGCTCTAGTGGAGGATGTCCCTACTGAGTGCAGAGGGTTGAACTGGATGCCCTTTGGAGGTCACTTCCAACCCAGCCCATTCTGTGGTTTTCTGATTGTGCTTGGGTGCTGCTGAAGCTGTTGGCTGTGACACAGAGATGACTCTCTTCTGTCCCTGACTGCTTTTTGCTGTCCTGAGCACATATCCCAGCCTCAGAAAGCTGACTTTTGGCTCCTCCTGACTTGCACATGTCCTGCTGGATCAGAAGTGCAGTGCTAACCCTCTGGTGCTGCTGTTGCAGGTGATCATCATGTCAGCCACCATGGATGTGGACCAGTTCTCCCAGTACTTCAACAGAGCCCCTGTGCTCTATTTGGAAGGCAGGCAGCATCCCATTCAGATCTTCAACACCAAGCAGCCTCAGAGTGACTACCTGCAAGCAGCACTGGTGTCAGTCTTCCAGATCCACCAGGTAAGGCTCCCCAGGCTGGGGCCTCTCTGTGGCCATCAATGGCTGATGAAAGTGGGGGTTGCTCACAGGTCACTGTGGCAGAAACTTGCTGCTGCCAAACTATGGATCTCCCTGAGGTGCTCTCTGCATCCTCTGGGTTAGTGAATTGGATTAGCTCAGGTGAGGAGCTGACAAATCCCAGTGTCATTCCAAATGGCAAAGAGAGTTGGAAGTGGTCAACCACAAAGAAGAGCCTTGCTTGTGGGAACCCAGGCCTAAGCTAGCAGTAGGGTGAAGATGATTCTGATTTACTGCCAAAGTGAACTGCAGAGCAAGCAAGAATGCTGAAATGCCAGCTTGGAGAGAGTTTGTGGCTAAGTGAACGCAGCTGCTAGGCCTTCTGTCATTCAGTGACAGTGCAGTTGGTGCTTTGGAGATGCTGCCCTTGTTAGGACTTGTACAGCAAAGCTGGGGCTGAAGTGAGATAGCTAAGCAAAGTCTCTGATGTCAGCTCATAGCTGGCACCCAAGTGCTGTCTGTTACCTGGGTGCTTGCTGGCTCCTGTGCACAGCCTGGAGTTACTGCATGGGACACACTTTAAGTGCTTCCTCCACCCTGCTAAGGCTGTCCTGGAAAAGGTGATTTACTCTTCACCTCTGGTGAACCCACTGGGAACTTCAGGCTGTTGCATGCTTCACAGACCTCACAGGATCATCTTGGTTGGCAGAGCCCTTTAAGATCAAGTCCAACTGTTCTCTAACTCTGCCAAGGCTGGTGAAACCAGGCCCTTAGCACCACATCTCTGTGGCTTTTAGACAAGATCTGCTCTCCAGGCCTTGTGCGTGTCTCACTTGTGTCTTCTCTCCTGCTGACCTGCTTTGCTGACTTCCTGTCAGGACATCTCATTGCAATCTCACTTCTCTCCAGCCAAACCACCTTCACTTCTCACCTGCCTTTTCCTCTGCCTCCAGGAAGCTCCCTCTTCTCAGGACATCCTGGTGTTCCTGACTGGTCAGGAGGAAATTGAAGCAATGACCAAAACCTGCCGAGACATTGCCAGGCACCTCCCCGAGGGCTGCCCGCGGATGCTGGTGATGCCTCTTTATGCCTCTCTGCCCTACTCACAGCAGCTCCGAGTCTTCCAGGCTGCCCCCAAGGTGAGGCTGGGTGGTGAGTAAGCAGGAGGAGTCTGCTGCTGTATGACCACAGCTGGACTATTGTCTCCAGTTCTGGGCTCCTCAGTTCAAGAAGGACAGGGGTATACTGGAGGGTGTCCAGTGGAGGCTGTGAGGATGGTGAAGGGACTGGAACATCCCTGGTAGGGGAAGGCTGAGAGCCCTGGGGCTGGTTAGTCTGGGGAGGAGAAGGCTGAGAGGGGACCTGATCAATGTCTAAATATCTGAGGGGTGGTGTCAAGAAAAAGGAACCAGGCTCTGTTTGGTGGTGTTCAGTGATGGGATGAGGGGCAGTGGGTGCAAACTGGAACCCAGGAAGTTCCACCTCAACATGAGAAGGGAATTCTTTCCTTTGGTAAAGATGCTGGAGGCCTGGAGCAGGCTGCCCAGAGAGGCTGCGGAGCCTCCTTCAGTAGACTCTTCCAAGACCCATCTGAATGTGTTCTTGTGTGACCTGCCCTAGGTGACCCTGCTTTGGCAAGGGGAGTGGACTCCATCTCCAGAGGTCCCTTCCACCCCCTACCATTCTGTGATTCTATAATTCCATGAGTATCTGGCAGAAAAACACAACAGAATTTAAGGGGTTAAAGAGGCCTGTGCTGACAGTAATAGTCTCCCCTGTCCACCCACTTGGGGCTGGATGATTCCAGTGTGACAGAAGACAATGCAGCAGTGATGCTATTCCCAGATGCATACCATAGGTCATCTGGGATCATAGAAGGAAAGGCTGAGGAACTGAAATTTGCCCCATTTCATAGGAATTCTGTGTCCATAGCACAGGAAAGCTGCAGCAGTTGATGGGCCGAGCACTAAGAAAGCTGAAACCTGGGTATGTTTGGCAGGGCTGCAGGAAAAGGGAGTTGTACTATCTCAGGACCCTTTTCTTCATCAGGTAAAGAGAGCTCAGCCCTTGTGCTTGTGCCAGAAGTGAAAGCAGGCTGGGCTGGAGAGCAGGGCTGGGCTGGGGGCTGCATTTTGTTACCAGTAAGAGCACAGGGCTCAGAAACTGGCTAGGAACTAGTCAATAATATACAGAACTGCACAGGCACTGTGCTCTGTGGGCTTGGCCCATGCTGGCCAGAGGTAGCAGTGTTTCTTTGGTGCAACTGGTCTAAGGTGGCTTTCCACAGAATCACAGAATGCTGTTGGTTGGCAAAGCCCTTTAAGCTCATCCAGTGCAACCAGTCTCTTAACTCTGCCAAGGCTGGTGCTGAACCATGGCCCTCAGCACCACAGCTCTGCCTCTTTGAAACACCTCCAGGGATGGGGATTCAGCCACCTCCCTGGGCAGCCTGTGCCAGTTCTTGAGAACTGTTTCAATGGAGAAGTTTCTTCTCATGTCCAACCTAAACCTCCCCCAGGGCAACCTGAGGCTGTTTCCTCTCATCCTGTCACTTGTTACTAAGGAGTAGACTCCAACCCCCACCTGCCTCCAGCCTCATTCAGGAGGCAATGAGCTCTGCCCTCCGCCTCCGCTTCTCCAGGCTGAACCCTCCCAGCTCCCTCAGCTGCTTTTCCTCAGCCCTGTTTTCCAGACCCTTCCTCAGTTTTGTTGCCCTTCTCTGGCCCTGCACCAGCCCTGAGTGTCCTTGGAGTGAGAAGTCCAAAACTGACCCCAGGACTCAAGGTGTGGCCTCACCAATGGGGTACAATCCTTGTCTGCTCCTGCTGGCCACACTGTTCCTGATCCAGACCAGACTACTGGTGCCCTTGTTGGCCATCTGGGCACACCCTGGCCCATCTTCACCTGCTGTCACCCAGCACCCCCAGGTCTTTCCCTGCTGGTCAGTTTCCAGCCGCTCTGCCCCAAAGCTTAAGGTATTCTTGGGTTGTTGTGAGCCAAGGGTGGGACCCAGCCCTTGGCTTTGAACTCCAACCCATTGATCCAACCTGTCCAGGTCTCTCTGCAGAGCCTCCCTACCCTGCAGCAGGTCACCACTGCCAGCCAGCTGGGTGCCCCTGCAAACCTACTGAGGGTGCCTTGCTGCCCTTGTCCAGGTCGTTGCTGAAGGTGTTAAAGGGAACTGGCCTCAGTGCTGAGCCCTGGGGAGCACCCCTGGTGCCTGCCCCCTGGCACCCCTGGTGCCTGCCACCGTTCTGCCTGGCTTCAGTCTGCTTTTCCTTGCAGGGCTGCCGCAAGGTGATCCTCTCCACCAACATCGCCGAGACCTCCATCACCATCCCAGGGATCAAACACGTGGTGGACACAGGCATGGTCAAAGCCAAGAAGTACAACCCTGGTGAGGAACCTCCCAGGAGCACTACAGAGATTGGTTCCACTTTGGTAGGAGTTACTTGAGCCATCAGCCCCACTCAGTGCTGCTCTGGACCACTCTGCACTGGCTGAATGAATCTCAGCTCTTAGATGTGGGTTTGGATGTCTCATCCCAGCCACGCTGGGGTAAAAACTGTCAGCTCTGAATCTTCTCTCCACAGGCTGGTGGGAAAAGACCTTTGAGATCCTCTAGTCCCAGCTCCCCAGCTGCCGTGGCCACTAACCCACGTCCCTAAGTGCCATGGCCACACAGTTCTGGAACGCCTCCAGGGATGGGTACTCCACCATCTCCCTGGGCAGCCTGTGCCAATCCCTGACAAGGAAATGTTCCCTAATCTGCAACCTAACCCTCCCCTGGCACTCCTTGAGCCCATTTCCTCTCATCCTACCACTCCTGCACACAGCAGATGGCAGCTTTGCCTCGGGGTGTTAAACCAAGTTGAGTCTGAGCAGCGCTTGGGTGGCAGACCCTGGGGTGGTGGTTGTTGCTCCTGCATGTGCCTGGGAGCTGTGTGTGGCAGAGGCAGTGACCAGTGGCCTTTTCCCTGCACAGACACGGGGCTGGAGGTGCTGGCGGTGCAGCGTGTGTCGAAGGCGCAGGCCTGGCAGCGCACGGGCAGGGCAGGGCGCGAGGCCAGCGGCGTCTGCTACCGGCTCTACACCCAGCAGGAGTTTGACACCTTTGACAGAATGACAGTGCCTGAGATACAGAGGTGAGGGCAGCACCCTGCTACCCCCGGGCCGCTCACCGCACTGCTTGTGGTTGCTGTGTAAGGAACCCATCAGCAGAACTGGCTCTGGGCTGTGAGCGTTTGCCCTCTGGGAGGCCAACTCTTAGAGACTGAATAACCACAGAATGTTAGGGCTTGGAAGGGACCTTGGAAGGGAACATCCAGTTCAAACCCTCTGCCAAAGCAGGGTCACCCAGGAACACATCCAGATGGGTCTTGAAAGGATCTGCTTTGGGCAGCCTGCCCCAGGCCTCAGGCACCCTCACAGCAAAGGAGTTTCTCCTCATGTGAAGATGGAACTTTCTGTGTTCCAGTTTGTGCCCTTTGCCCCCTGCCCTGTCACAGAGAACCACTGCACAGAGCCTGGCCCCTCCTCCTTGCCCCCCACTCTTCAGATAGTCATAACCATTGATCAGCTCCCCTCTCAACCAGCTCAAAGGCTCTCAACCTTTCCTCATCAGAGGCTTCCTCATCCAGCCTAGCCTCTGCTGGACTCTCTCCAGTATTTCCCTGTCCTTGAACTGGGAAGCCCAGAACTGGACACAGTACTCCAGATGTGCTCTCACTAGGGCAGAGTAGAGATAAACTAGGACACATTTGCTCAGGGTGGGCTGCTGGGCTTTAAGTCTCATAGGCAGTAGTTCTTTTTGAACTATTAAGAGGTGAGAACCATGGTCTTACCTCTTGCCCTTCCTGCTCTGGACAGTAAGGCTTTCCCAGCCAGCATTGCTCTGGTCTCTGTCAAGCTGCAGCACAGATCTCAGCTTACAGGCAAATGAAAGATTCTAAGACTTTAAAAGAATCAGAGAAGAGAACCATCTCCATTGTCTTTTCTGCCCTTGCAGGTGTAACCTGGCCAGTGTGATGCTGCATCTCCTGGCCCTGAGAGTTCCCAATGTGCTCACTTTTGACTTCATGTCCAAACCATCTCCTGGTAAGTGGTTGCAAAGGCAGTCTTGGAAAAGCCATGGCAAATGAGTCCCTGAGGAATTGCTTCCAGATTATGTCTGCAGGCCAGACTGTGATGGTTTGGGAGTTCCCTGCCCCCCCACTTTGTAAAGTCCCCCAGACTAGACTCAGGCAGCTGGAAGTTAAGGCCTGAAGCTCTGTTTACAGCTCAGCACAATGCACAAGCAGAGACAGACACAACAGACAGGAACAGTGACAGACAGAGACAAGTTAAAGGGAATACAGAAACACAACTCCCCTCCCAGCAATCAGAGACCCCAGGAGGGGCTCCCAACCACCCTCCCACCTTCTTCCCACCCCTCTGCCTTACCCCAGGGTCTGCCTTACATGCAAGGTGAGTTTGGAGGCTGGGGCAGGGGGGTTAGAAGCAGAGTGGCTAGTGAGGTTACTTGGCAGAGAGGAGAAGGCAAGAAGCCAGACAGCCCCAGAGTGTCTGAGCCCAAGTGTCTTTATCTTTGTTTTGTATTCTTAAACATTTCAGCAAGCCTATGAGTGCAGCAGACATCACCAGTATTTGCTTTTCTCAGCCTGTAATATAATTTTCTCCATTAAAATATTCCAATTAGCCTCAAACCAGCACACAGCCAGAGAAGATGGGGTGTGGAAGTTCAGGGCTGTGAAAGAGGAGCAGTCCCTCTCTGCTGCATCTTCTGGGGGTTCAGAGGTCTCAGATTTTTTCATTCCTTATGCTCAGTTTTTTCAGAGCAGCCATGGGTTATAGCTGAGAGCTGGAGAGTCCACTTGCCAGAGAGAACAGGGAGCAGTGTGGAGCCATGGAGAGGATGAAGGTGTGCCCTGGCTGCTGGGGAAAGCCATGGGGAGTCTGACACAGCCTCTGCTCCAAGCTGGAGGTGACAGCTTTAGTTTCACCCCTGGTTCTGCTGCTCCGTGGGAAATGTGATAGCACTGCTGCAGAGAGGGGCAGGAACCACACTCAGGGTTTCTCTAAACAGAAAGTATTTGTCCCTCTGGGCAGGGCAAAGAGGCAGTGATGGTACCAGCTTGGCCCCTCACAGCCTGGCCTTGTTTTGACAGAGGCGATTCAAGCGGCGATTGAGCAGCTGGAGCTGCTGGGAGCAGTGGAATGGAAGGAGGATCAGCTTGTCCTGACCCCCCTGGGCAGGAAGATGGCAGCCTTCCCTCTGGAGCCAAAGTTCTCCAAAGTAAGGCCTGCACAACCACCAGCTTCTGTCTTCTGGGCTTTGCACATCAGCATTGCTCTTTCAGACTCCTTGGGCAAGGCCTGTGCTTTGCTAGCTGCACTGGTGTGTGCCACCTCTTCATGTACCAGCTTCCCTGGCAGCACCTCTGCTGCTTTGCTCCTCACCTGCTCTTTAATTCAGGGAGGTTTACTTTACAGAGAATCTCTTTCCTCTGGCACCTCTGAACCTGAAACAAGACAGATTACATTGCAGTTGCTGCATTGCTGCTAGCACTGATTAGCAGTTTCATGAAGTGTCTGATTTACAAAATTCCAGCAGAGTGATGCTGGAAGGGACCTCTGGGGATCACCCAGTCCAAGCCACAGCACAATGCCAGCAGCACAATACCCAGGGGAGCTGGAAGCTCTCCACACAAGGACACTCCAGAGCCTCTCTGGGCAGCCTGCTCCAGGCCTCCAGCACCCTCACAACAAACAACTTTCTCCTTCTCTTCACATCCAACCTCCTGGGTTCCAGTCTGTGCCCATTGCTGCCCCTTGGCCTGTCCCTGGGCACCACTGGACAGAGCCTGGCCCCAGGCCCTTGAGCCCCACAGCACCCAGTGAGTGGAAAACTCTGCCCATCTGAGGTGCATTTGGTCCTTGGAATCATAGAATCACAGAACAGGTTAGATTGGAAGGGACCTCAAAGCTCAGCCAGTTCCAACCCCCTGTGCCATAGGCAGGGACACCTCCCACTAAGTCACTCAAGGCCTCATTCAGCCTGATCCTGAACACCTCCAGGGAGGTGATATGATCAGAGATCATATTCTATGCTTCTGTGCTCCACAACCTCCTTGGGCAACCTGTGCCAGTCTCTCACCACCCTCACTGCAAACAACTTCCTCCTAACATCCACTTTCAATCTCCCCTCTCACACTTCAAACCCATTCCCCTTGGCCTGCCATTCCCAGACCTTCTCAATAGTCCCTCCCCAGCCTTCCTGCAGCCCCCTTCACATCCTGCAAGGCCACTCCAAGCTCTCCTGGAAGCCTTCTCCTCTCCAGGCTGCACAGCCCCAACTCTCTCAGCCTGTCCTCACAGCAGAGCTGCTGCAGCCCTCTCAGCATCTTCTTGGCCTCCTCTGGGCTGCCTCCAATAGTCCAGTTGTTGTTCTGTGACTTGCAGACAATCCTCCTGTCCCCCAAGTTCCGCTGCACGGAGGAGATCCTCAGCATCGTGGCGCTGCTGTCTGTGGACAGTGTCCTGTACAGCCCCCCCGCACGCCGCGATGAGGTGCAGGCTGTCAGGAGGAAGTTCATCTGCAGCGGGGGGGACCACCTGACCCTGCTCAGCATCTACAGGGCCTTCAAAAACGTCAGTGGCAACAAGGTAGGCTGTTCTGAGCCTGCCAGTGCTGTCTGGGTCAGCGTGGTGAGGGACATGCTGGGGGTAGCTTGCGTCATGGATGGGAGAGAACCGAGGGGGAAGGGAGTTCAAGGATCACAGAATGGGTTGGGTTGGAAGGGACCTTAAAGCTCATCCAGCTTCAAGCCCCTGTCATGGACAGAGACACCTTCCACTAGCCCCAGGCTGCTCGAGGTCTTATCCAACCTGGCCTTGAACACCTCCAGGGAGGTTGTGGAGCACAGAAGTACTCAGTGTGATCTTCGATCGCATTCAGTGCTTCTGTGCTCCACAACATCTCTGGGCAACCTGTGCCAGTGTCTCACCACCCTCAACCTCTGCCAGGCTCTCACCACCCTCACTCTTAAGCATTTCTTCCTCATCTCCACTCTCACTCTCCCCTCTCCCAGCTCAAAACCGTTCTCCCTCCTCCTCTCACTCCCAACCCTTTTCCAAAGTCCCTCCCCAGCTCTCCTGGAGCCCCTTCAGGCACTGGAAGGCTGTACTGAGGTCTCCCTGGAGCCTTCCCCAGCCTGAACAGCCCCAGCTCCCTCGGCCTGCTGGCACAGGGGAGGTGCTGCAGCCCTCTGATGATCATGCTTGTGGTTCTCCTGCGCTTTATTGGCAGCACTGTGGGACAGCACTGCTGCTCTGGAGTGCTGGAGGACCTTGCAGAGCAATTCTGAGTGTGAAGAGAGCAACACCAGACTGGGGGTGTGTGAGGAGCATAGACAGGAGAAGGGAATGGGTTGGTGTCTGAGAGACTGTGTTGGGGTTCTGTTCTTCTTGTCAGTCAGAACTGTTAGGGTGCTTGGGTGGAGGACCATGAAGTCACTGAGGCTGGAAAGCACCTCTGAGATTTAAGTCCAACTGTCAGCCCACCTGTCCCCAGGTGCCATGGCCACACCTTTCTGTAGCACCTCCAGGGATGGGGACTCCACCACCTCCCTGGGCAGCCTTTTCCAATCCCTGACCACTCCTGCAGCATAGAAATTTTTCCTCATCTCCAACCTAACCCTCCCCTGGCAGAATTTCAGGCCATTGCCTCTTGTTCTGAAATGAGAGAAGATAAAGTGGTCCCTTCTTACTGCTGCTGTCTCCGCTGCAGGACTGGTGCAGAGAGAACTTTGTTAACAGCAGGAACATGATGCTGGTGTCAGATGTCAGAGCTCAGCTCAGGGACATTTGTCTGAAGGTAATTTGTTGCTGTGTTTCCCTCTGTCACCTCTTGGTGTTTTCTCTTGTCCCCAGACTGGTTTTGCTGTGCACCACGTCCCAGGGAGTGAGAAAATGTGGGTTTGCTTCCAGTGGTCAGGTGAAATTCCTGACTCTGTAGCTGCATCCCACAAGCTCAAAGCTGCAGGGCTTGTGTGTGGAGGTGAAGAGAGGAGGGAGCTCTGGGAAGGCTTCTTGGGTAGAGGGCAATTTTTCCTAAGGGATTTTACTGCCATGGTGTGGCTGAGGCTGTGCTGAGTGATCACTGAGTGCTGCCAGCCCCAGCAGCCCGTGCTGGAGTCAGGAGTCAGGCATTCCTTCTCCCTGCAGCTTTCACCCCAGCCCTGTGCTGGCAGCCTGTGTGTGACGTGGAACCACCCCTTAGTGTCCTGCTGCCCATGCTGGTGCACTCCACCTCACTTCTTCATAGCTTCATGGGATGGGTTGGGTTGGGTTGGAAGGGACCTCAAAGCTCAGCCAGTTCCAGCCCCCTGCCATGGGCAGGGACACCTCCCACTAGCCCAGGTTGCTCAAGGCCTCATCCAGCCTGGTCTTGAACACCTCCAGGGAGGGGGCAGCCACAGCCTCCCTTGGCAGCTTCACTCTTAGAAGGAGAATCTTGATCCAAGTTGTGGTTCATCTTTTGTTTGCTGTTAGCCTGGATTAGCCTCACAGCTCCCTGAGCTGAATTCCTAGAGGTCCTTTTCCCACTATCCATTTTCAGCCTGTATCTGGGGCTCAGCTGGCAGTTGCTCCATCACCTTCTGATTCCTCCCCATCAGAGAAGGGGGAGGGCAGGAAAAGGAGAGGAGACCTGTGGGCTGAATGGAAATATTTAATGAAACAGCCAAACTAATTCCAACGTCAGTATGAAGTATGCACAGTTGTGCTCAGCAGCTAGATGGTGGTCACAGTAAATGGGGAGGAGAGGCAGGGGAAGGGGCAGGAGAGGAGAAGGCAGGGAAAGATGTGAAGCAGAGCCCCTGCTGTCCTCAGCACCCTTTCCCCTTGGTGCTGGAGACGTTTCTGGTCTGGGGTGCAGCCATGGCCAGCTCAGCTCAGCTGCCCTGGCTGCCTCCACAGCTCACAGCCTGCAGCCCACGGCTGGCTCAGGATTCTGTCCCAGCCAGAGCAGGGCACAGATTGGCAAGATTTCAGGCCAAGACTGCCTGGCCTCAGAAGCCTGTGTGGGAGGGCACAGCCAAGCTGCTGCCACCCCTCTCTGTCTCTCCCCACCCCACAGCTGTCACTGCCCATGGAGTCGTCGCGCTCGGACATCACCAGCGTCCGCCGCTGCCTGGCCCACAGCCTCTTCATGAACACCGCTGAGCTGCAGCCCGATGGCACCTACCGCACCCTGGACTCTCACCAGCTGGTGGCCATCCACCCCTCCTCCGTGCTCTTCCAGTGCCAGCCAGCCTGCGTGGTCTACAACGGGCTGCTGCACACCAGCAAGTGCTACATGCGGGACCTCTGTGTGGTGGACGCCGAATGGCTCCACGAGGCTGCGCCAGAATACTTCCGCAGGAGGCTGCGGGCGGCCAGGGACTGACCCAGGGCTGGCCTGGGACTGGCCTGGGGCTGACCAGGGACTGACCTGGGGCCGGCCTGGGACCGACCCGGGGCTGACCCGGGGCTCTGCCACCAGCAGGCCCCAGGACCTTCTGGGCTCACCTGAAGGACTGTGCTGTGTTTTGTGTACAGGAGCAGCAGAGCTTTGCCCTGCAGATCAGATCAGAGGCACAATGGGAAATGGCTTCTCGGTGAGAGCCACGTCTTGGGCACCTGCCTGGCTGGGGACAGGGCTGGATGCTAAGAGCTGCTGTGTGGTATCTGCTGCCCACACTGTGTGTGTGTGCCAGGTCTGTGCTGGGGGGAGAGGGCAGCTTCTGGTGCCAGAGTCCAGTTTGTTACTCTGAAAACACCAGTTGAGCAGGCTGCTTGTATACAGGGACATGAAACCCTGGGAGCTGCCCTGAGCAGGCTGAGGCCGTTTGAGGACTGTGCTTGAATCCTGAGCACTTTCATTAGGAGAGGAAAAAAAGGGACAAAAACGTTTTCAATGTCCACATGCAGGGAAAAAAGCCTTTTTTCACTCTTTCTAGACAGGAGGTGCTGCTCTCTCACCTCATCAAACATCTCTGCCTGCGCTCCGTGTTCACTGATTTGGGACCACCCAAAGGCCAGGAGTGGGAATGTCTGGACGAAGCCTTCCTTGCTGGTGGCTAAGCTGAGGGGCTGAGGGTGGTTTCTTGGAGTGGTTTCTGGCATTTCCAGAGCATGCAGCTGTGCCAGTTGGTCTCACATCAGCTGCAGTGAATCAGCACTGTCCCTCGTCCTTGATTTTACAGACTCTGCATTTGCAGGGAAAGCAGAGTAAGCACAGTTTGGGAAGGCTGACTGAACACAGGGAGGATGGGGCTTGACTTTTAGAACTGGTTCTTGTATTTTTCCCAAAATAAAGAAATGAAGGCAAAAAATTCAAGGCTTGATTCTTGCTTTGTGAGACACAAAACCTGTGGGGGTGGAAGAAATGATCACAGGACATTGAGGTACAAGCCCTGGTCCCTTCAGTTTCTCTGGGCTTGCTCTCACTACCAGCAGCCTGGGCTGCCATGGTGCAACTGGTGAAGAGGTTAAGGTGAGCCTGTGCTTGGGGTCCTGTGGATCTGTCCTTGGGCTCTGTGCGCGGGGTCCCTGGAATCTGTCCTTGTGCCTCAGGCAGCCCTGTGGAGCTGGAATTGAAAATCCTGCTCCAAGCCATGGGGTGAG